>CM055080.1:6172553-6250053 GCA_029204045.2 Tillandsia leiboldiana | reverse complement strand
ATATGAGTCTTTTGCTCATTTAACGGTGTAAAGAAATTTAAATAATATGTAAAACAAGATCGATACTCTCGATCATTATTACAAGACTCCTATCGTCACTTTTTAAAGAAAATTGATTTTCAGTCATTCATTTTTGTGTCCACTTAATGGACAAGAAAAGAATATCGAAAAAGTATGAAATTTAATTTTTAAATAATTTAAATAGTCTAGATCATATTTAGTGGTGTCAATCATCGTTGTGGAAGCTCAATCATCGAAAATAAATAGGTGGCAACGGAGCCCATTTGCTATCGATAGTATTCCAACCTCTCTCTTTCTTTCTCTCTCTCTCTCTCTCTCTCTCTCTCTCTCTCTCTCTCTCTCTCTCTCTATATATATATATATATATATATATATATATATATATATATATATATATATATATATATATATATATAATAACACTAAGTCATTAGTGTTATTAGGTTTTCGGTCTTTGGATGAAGGGATATGTGGTAAGAATGATAATGGTCCACTAGGGTTTAGTGGGTGCATAATTGGTGAAATAATATGATTTAAAAGATAGAAATGGTCAAATGGATAAATCTAATGGTAGAAAACTTAGTAGCATCAAGTGTTTGATACTATTGATAGTATAGCACTGTATAGCAGTCGAACTCTATATATATATAGAAAGAGAGAGTCAGGCTGTTATGCTATCGATAGCATCAAACACTTGATGTTACTAAGTTTTCCGTCGTTAGATCTACTCCTTTGATCATTTTCACCATTTTGATTATACTATTTCTCCAACCATCCACTAAACCCTATGGGCCCACTATCATTCTAACCGCGCATCTTTTCATCACTTCATCCCTTCATTCCTTCATAAGAGTATAGTAGAGCTACTATATTCTTATGAGTACGAAGTCGATCGTACTCATAAGAGTATAATAGCCGAACTCTTTCGATCCATACCGTTAAATATAATTTAGAGCATTTAAAACTTCTAGAAACTAAATTTTATAATTTTTCTATATCATTTACCTTACGATGAAAAGATTTCAAAATTAACAATTTTTAATAACTGGTATTGGATGCTTGCTAGTTTAACGGTGTAAAAGAATCGAAATATGTTGAATTTTTGATAAAAAAATTCTATTCACTATCTAGACAGAGATTTATAACTCCGATCTTAAATTGAAAAATTCGATCCTCTATTTTTAGGAGGTCGTTTGATTTTGACTGTTCATTTTATCTTTTACTTGATGGACTTTATTATAATTTCAAAAAAATATATAAAATTTAGTTTCTATGAGTTTAAAATACTTTAAATCATATTTAACGATATAGATTGTCGATTTGGAAGCTCAATCATCAAAATAACTTATGAATATAAATGGGTTTATACTCGTAAAGAAATAGTAGCCCTACAAGATATATATATATATATATATATATATATATATATATATATATATATATATATATATATATATATATATATATATATATATATATATATAGCGTAGGGCTACTATACTCTTATGAGTATAAACCCTTTTATACTCATAACTTTTTTACTCTTGGATGAAGGTATGTGCGGTTAGGATGATAGTGGTCCCATAGATTTTATTAGGTTGTTGGGGAAATAGTATAAATTTTAGGGACTACTATAATTCTAACCACACATTTCTTCATCTAAGGGATGAAAACTTAAGAGTACAAAAGAATTTTACTCATAAGAGTATAGTAGTCGGACCCTATATATATATATATATATATATATATATATATATATATATATATATATATATATATATATATATATATATATATATATAACACCAATTACTTTGTGCATTTACAAAGAGAGAGAGAGAGAGAGAGAGAGATAGAGAGAGAGTTCGGCTATTATGTTTGTAAATGCACAAAGTAATTGGTGTTTGTAAGTTTTCTACCTTTGGATCTATCCCTTTGACTAATTTCACTTTTTGGATCATACTATTTTACCAATCACCTACTAAACCCAAGGATCCACTATCATTTTAACCACACATTTTTTCATCTAAAAACTAAAAATTTACAAATACCAATACATTGATATTTTTAAAAGTATAAAAACTCAATTGGACAATGCTACACATACATCCCAAAATATGGTGTATGATGTACACCCCACCCATCCAAGGGTGGGGCTTCCTCCACTGGTCACTTTAATGTGACCAGTGAAATTCACCCCACCCTTGAATGGGTGGGGTGTAAGATGTACACCCCTAAAAGGGTGTACAAAAAGCATTTCCATATATATATATATATATATATATATATATATATATATATATATATATATATATATATATATATATATATATAGAGTTGGGCTGGAATGCTATTGATAGCACCAACCCAACTTTGCCACCCATTTTTTAGCCTTTAGATCGCATTGAGATTTGTGCATGCTCTTTAATGAAAAAAAGAAAAAAGAAAAAGTAAAAAGAAAAAGTAAAAAGTAAAAAGCTTTTCTTTTTCATTAAAGAGCATGCACAAATCTCAATGCGATCTAAAGGCTAAAAAATGGGTGGCAAAGTTGGGTTGGTGCTATCAATAGCATTCCAGCCCAACTCTATATATATATATATATATAGGAAAATGCTAGATGTACACCCCAAATGGGGTGTACATCTTACACCCACCCCATCCTAGGGGTGGGTGAATTCCACTCGTCACATGATGTGACGAGTGGATGAATACCCACCCCAAGATGGGGTGGGTGTAGGATGTACATCCCCTTTGGGGTGTACACCTAGCACTTCTCATATATATATATATATATAACACTTGACGTGTAAGTTCTTACTAAATAACTTATTTTATCATATTAACTTGCTCTCTCTCTCTTCTTCTCTTCTTCTTCTTCTTCTTTTTTTTTTCCGTGTGTGGGCCGAAAGAACTATTACTTCTTTTAATATGGAACTTCCAGTGGAACAGATTGATGGAGAAAATTCCAAGTAGAGCAACCACAAAACATATCTTTCCACTCCATTCACTTTTTTCCGTCTTCCAACTACCTATTATTCTTTTTTTTTTGTAAATGACATGGACTGGGGAACTACATTGGCACACTATTTTTTTGTGATGAAAAAATGCTACTTGTCCACTCTATAAAGAGTGTTTATCCATCTTACACCCCCACTAATTCAATCAGTATGATACTATAATTATTAGAAAAATATTTTTGATATATTTCAAATAGGGTATATATTTTATATCTTATTTATTTTAGAATCAAATAAATTTTACTAGCTATTTCAAAATGACTAGTGAGAAGACTTCATTATTGAATGAATCGATGAAGTATATATATCATATACCTCATTTGAAATGTATGAATAGCATTACAGCTCTAGTCACTAATCACTTGATGTGACTAGTAAAAAAAATTATTATTTATTGGATGGATGTATGAAATGTAAGATATACACTCCTTATGGAGTGTACAAATAGCATTGCTCTTTCTATGAGTAGTGTAGATAATAAAATAAGATAGAATTAAATATTGATGAATTAAATAGGTACTATTTGAATTTTTAGTAGTTATATTTTATTTTAATTATTAAATTAGGATTTTAATTATTTTTTAAAATTTTTTTAAAATTTTTTAAATTTTTTATTTAATAATAAAACTGACAGTCTAATTTATTATTTGTAAATTAACTCATGTTCGAACAATCATTAATTTTTTAGCTTGATATTTGATCGAATCAGTTAAAACTGGTCTACATAACTCTATTAAAATTAGAGAATTTTGTTCGTGAGGTCCGTTCCGCTAAAACTGGTTAACTGTCGACTGTGACTGGTCTGTAGCCTGGTCACAAAAAGAGAATTAATTATGTTGGTTGTGACCGCGACTTAGCGGACCGTTTTTGAATAAAAGAAGAGAAGATTACGAATGCAATTAATGATAGGTGTAGTGCATTTTAACTGGCTTGGTCCATAGATGATGTGATAGTATATATTGTGCAATTATGTGGGTCCATATGTGAGGTTCTTGTACTTAAAATTAAGCTTAATTGTTGTCTAGCTCAAAAAAAAAGAGTAATGCTCTTTCTATAATGGTTAATTGATGTCTTAGCTGTGTTGCACAAATCAATTTGTAACTATATATATCAACCACTTTTCCAAAGACCTATTTTAATTGATAGGAAGAGGGGTTCGATCATTAGTTTTAGGTAGCTAATTAGGGGAGTTTAATTGGTTTAGAGTAAGTATAGAAATAAAATTCAAATTTCATCATCTTGATTTGTTGCTTATTTTGGTGTTAAGTTAAAAAAAATAATGTATTTCAAATTATATTAAACCTCCACTTCACCTATTGTACACCTTTTTTCTTAAGTACTGAACTTAAGTTTCACCACACTCAATCTTGTTTAAAAATTTTATTAAATATTAAAATCTAAACTTTACTTTCTCTAAAATAGGTTACAGTTACCTTATTTATAATAGATTAGAATCATTTTTAAATAATATTAGATAATTTAATTTTTTAATATTTTGAATTTTATGAGAATAAATTTTTTATTCTATTTAGGAGGCAACGAAATTCACTTACTTACATCAAAATAAATAATAAAACCTAACAAACTAATTATTACATCAGTATCAAGTTATACTAAAACAAACAGAAAAAATAACTATTTGTAATTTTAAAACTTTACGAGTTACATAAAACAAATTAATAATGAAAAAAAATTATATTTCAGATAAATTCAAATATCACTGCACTTGAGTTACGTTGCATCTAAAGATTCGTCAAAAAATAATAATAATAATAATAATAATAATAATAATAATAGTAATAGTGATTTTAAGAGAAATTATTTTATGACACCACTATATGTTATGCACCGTTTATTTATTATCCTCTTATTTCATTACTTATTCACTATGGTCCATCTTTTAACATAGAAAAACTCGCAATTCATTAAGGGTGTGTTTGATTCTAAATAAAAATAGATTGAAAATAAATTTTCAGTTCGAAAATGAATTTTTCAGCCGTTAGATTTGATGTAAAAATATTTCACGTAAAAAAAATTTCAAAAAAATTACTTTTATATATTTTAGGATAAAATCTTAATTTGGTTTCCGCAAGTAAAAGACGAAAAACGAAAACGATAGCACAGCGGCTCATCACGATAGTCCTATACAGTCTACGAGCTGAAGTGGCCTCGTGGACTACGTGTGTGAGAGAGATCCCCGGTGGACCTCTCTCATTATATATATATATATATATATAGTCCGGCTAGTATACTATTAATAGTACGAAGTTATTAATACTATTAAATTTTTTATTCTTAGATCAACTCTTTGAATCATTTTCACCTGTTAGATTTTACTATTTTTTCAACCATCTATTAAATCTAAGAGGCTCATTATCATCTCAACCACACATTTTTTAATCTAATGATTAAAAATTTAATAGCACCAATCACTTGGCATTATTAATAGTATTTCGGCCTATATATATATATATATAGAGAGAGAGAGAGAGAGTTTGGTTGTTGTGCTATTAATAGCACAAAGTATTCAGTGCAATCAAGTTTTATACAATTAGATTTTTTTTTTTTTTATCATTTTCACTTTCTTACGATATACTATTTTTTCAATCATCCACTAAAACTTAAGAGTCTACTATCATCCAAACTGCATATTCATTCATCCAAAGATCAAAAATCTAATAGTATCAATAACTTATTTTATAAATATATATTTATTTATATATATAATATTTTATTTTTATATTGAAATATTATTATATATTATTTTATTTATAAATATATAATTACTTATTATAAACCTTTAAATATATAAAAGTAGTATATATTATATTACATACTTAATATACAATATAATTTTAAATATATTTAATTTATAAATATAATTATAATAATAATATATATAGTATAGTATGTGACACCCCAATAGTCTTATATCGGATGAAAATGTGGTTATATTTAGGTTTATAAGAGACATGGACACTAATAATAATAACTAGGCTTAAGCATTTTGGGCTGTGGTTTGGGCCCAACGAGTTATTATTGCTAGTGGCCCGGGTCGTTACATTTGGTATCATAGCCAATTGCCAGCCAAAAGTATGTAACGAGTCTCGGCTAAGTCTGAGTCTAGATGACAGGGCTAGCGAGACGAGTCTCACATCGCCTGGTGATATTGGACTGCTGTGTGTGTGTTTGGACTGACGAGAACGTCACGCCTAAACGGGAGGAGTCTGTGACACCCCAATAGTCCCATATCGAGGGGAGTCTGTGACACCTCAATAGTCCCATATCGAACGAAAATGTGGTTATGTTTTGGTTTATAAGAGACATGGACACTAGTAAAACCCTAAGGCTCCGTTTGGTAACAGGAATTGGAAATTCTTGTTATACCGGGGATAGGTATAGATTCTGGTATTAGCTGGAATTGGTGTAAATTTGCGTTTGGTTCGTTTTATGAGTTATACCGGAATTAAAGTAAATTGTGTTTGGTAAATTATATAGGAATAAGGAGAATAGGAAGAATTGGTAAAAATTGTGTTTGGTTGAGTATAGAGGAATAAGAAGAATTGATAAGTGATAAATATGTATATTGACTATTTTGCCCTTTATGATATAATTTATAAATAAAATAATTTATTATATTAATCAACCTAATAATAAATTTAAAATATTATTTAAAATAGTAAAAAAAATTAAAAAATAAATAATAAATAATTAAAAGTACTTAAAAATGATAAAAAATTATATATTAAAATATTTAAAATTTTTGATTGTTTATCAATTTAAAAGCATTAATTAAGCAAATTTTTGATTGCTTATCAATTTAAGACTAGGTTTTATCTAATTGTGATTTTGGAGCCTGATACCATTGCCTGAGTTGTGTATTAATTTACTAAAATACTGCTTAACATGTGGTTTAAATGCAAGGTGAAACTAAATTATCAAAAGTAAAAATTGCAGAATTCATCAAAATTAAAGCAATTTCTGCATCAAAACTCATCACAACATAAGTACAAATATGCTTTTCAACATAGATAGATAAAACTGTAAAACAATATTCCCCGAATCCAAATTCATAAATAGCAGTAGTAATAATACAGCAAGCCAAATTAACCAAAGAGTCAACAAAAATTGAAATCAAAATCCCCATAAATAATAACTCATTTACATACAATCCCATTGTAATCATATTTCAGTTCAATACACATCAGAAAAGTCCATTACATACAATCCCATTGTAATGATAATTCAGTTCAATACACATAAGAAAAAGTCCAATACATACAATCCCATTGTAATCATAATTCAATTCAATACACATATAAGAAGAATCCTTTACATAAGTAATCATAATTCAGTTCAATCACATATATTACACATTTCTTACATTGCAATCAAATATATAACTAACTGCGATTATTCCATAACTCGTCTTTTATAATTGTGCGCAACGCCTCGCCTCTGTTTGACTCAGTAGTACCAACACTATGAACCGTTTCGTCGACATCTAATTCTACATTTGGTTCTTCCTCTATCACATCGTTAAATATGGCATCCGCACCGGAGTGTCGTCGAATAAAATTATGTATAACACAACATGCCATCGCAATCTGGCATTGGACTTTATATGGAAAGGGTGTTGCAACAGTCAAGATCTTGAACCGTTTTTTTAAAATACCGAATGTTTTCTCCACCACATTTCTCAACTGTGCATGTCGATGATTATATAGCTCGCGCGGACTACTATGAGTGCGAACCCCTGTGCTTCCCTGAAATTGGCTAATATGGTAACGCTCCCCCCGATATGGTGCAAGAAATCTGTGAGTATTTGCATAGCCAGAATCTACCAAATAATATTTGCCTATAAATTGTACACAACATTTACAATGTTAAAATCTATATTCCCCATCAATAAAGAAATGCAAAATAAAAAATTCTGTGTACAATATACCTTCAGGCACAGTGAATCCTCCAGTTTCGCATGCCCAACGGAGTACTCTCATGTCAGCTGCAGATCCCTCCCAACCAGTGCAGACAAATAGAAAGTTGTGATCAAAGGATACTGCAGCCATCATGTTTTGCGAAGTAAATCCTTTGCGATTCCGGAATCTCGGTTGCTTGCTCTTGCTGACAACCACCGGAAGATGTGTCCCATCTATTGCACCAATTGCATTCTGGCAATAAACATGAAACAACATGCAGGCAATTATTATAATGAACACTGGTGACATATAAATAAGTGAAGTAAAAAATATTAAAGCATACATACCTTGAATGGGTGAAAATTGACATTATCTCTAATCCGGGCATGCACCGACACATTATTCGCCGGAATTGTTATGTAATCGTCTTTCAACATCACAATCGCCCGAAGCACATTGTTGAAATGTCGACTGATAGTTTCACCCGAATGTTGAAATGTTTCAGCGATTACCCTATTAGCCACCCCATGTCCAACACAAAACATAAAAATTCCCAACTGTTCCTCAATTGTCATATGGCGTGTGTTTTGTAACAATCCCTTTTGGACTAGCTCATCGCGAAGTGCGATGAAAGTCGTTGTTCGCATTCGAAACTGGTCGTACCCACGATCTGGATGGCCATTCAATATATCACATATCACCTGGTGCCCTGTGAATGGCCGGGTTCGACACGGTTGCTTGTCGACAGTATGGGTAGATGTAAAGTAACCTTCCTCAACCAACATCGCTAATACCTCATCCCAATAGTCGTCATCATCATCTAAAAGCTCCCTTATTATGGTATTGATTTTGGAGGAAAACACATGACCATGATTCGTATCACCCATTAATACTGTAAGTACAATATATATTCAACATTGACAAGCGCAACATATGACGTTGTAATATAACAATAATTCAAGCATGCTTGTTAATATAGTCGATGATTAAAGAGAACATCTAACAGCATTCAAACATAATTGAAATGTCTTATCAGCATATTACATGATGATTCAAAAGTAAATGTAACAGCATTCAAACAAAGTCATACACATTAAAAACAAAACTAATGTCCAGGAAAAAATGGCCTATATACAGACGATTGCATTGACACTTGACGCTCAACCCACGCTATTGCCATCTCGTCGTTCATTGTCATAAACAGTTCACGATTATTAAGATCTTTGAGTGCATCCCCGACATACAGTGCTTTTTCTGTAGTCATGCCTGGCATCGCATAGACTCGGCTCATGCAAATGGAAATTGTTGGAATACTACTTTTGCAGTCCTTTTCATATTGATACATTTCACGTGCCAGTTCAAGTTTTTGCTTGCCTAGATCAACAAGTTCAGATAATACACTAATACTAGCTTCTGGTTTGCGGCGGCGTCCCCCAGAGTACGCGGTAGGTTTGGGTTGAGGGTTTGTAGGTGGTGGAGAGCGTGGTCGTTTGCTTCCTGAGCTATGCCCGCTCCCGCTTGCAGTACCTCCGACATTGGGGATGTCAGGAGTTGAAGATGGATAGTCGTAGGTTTGTGTCGCCCCTGTATTTGCATATTGAGGGGCTGCAGAAGCACCTGCTTCAAATTGATTTTGTGAGATATTAAAACCCGACATTCTTATTCCAAGATTTGTATCATCCTCACCAGGGGACGATGAGGATGAACTCTCAACAGTGTGGGTTGCAGGCATAGTGGATGCATATCCATATCGGCCAGTGGCCGTGGTTTTTTCTGTCAAGAATTCGAGATCCTTATATAGCGGAAATGGCCTATCTCGACATCTTGCATATGATGGATTTCCCTGTTGAATAGGAATAAGATATGTATAATGTCAATTAATCATATATTACGCGAAACAATTGTGTCGAACAAATTTTTAGATTTTGAAGATAGGGTCAATACCGCTATCACATCATCCCAGTCGGCTGGATCACCAGGTGTCGGGATATTGTGGATACAATCCCAACCCCATCCACTCTTGTTGGCTAAATAGTTATACAGAGTGAATGTCCGTTTTAAAACTTTTAGCCGATTTTTTAATTGGTCCTTCTTGAGTTGTAAATTGGTCCTAGCATTGAATGCCGCATTGATTCGAACCCACGCTACTGTAGTGAACGACCCGTTCACATAATTCCCGAGTGTATGCTCTTCAATGAGCAAAGACATGAATATTGTGTCCATATTATCACTCCAATTATGTGTTCGGGTCTGAGGTTGGGCACGCTGCCCACAAGGACCCTCCTCAGATGCTACGAAATTAGAAAGTGGGTCGAAAGCCACACTTTTTCTTGCTTGATGCTTACCGTGTTTCTTGAATGGACGCATCTGGAATAAGAGTTATATAATTTATTTGAAGCCACATTGATACTAATAAATAAAGTAGAAATAGAGGGAAATTGTAATTAAGTATTGGACTCACTTGATTGCCACATAGTATGGGGTAGCATTGGCTTTATAAGCCAGTGGCCGTCCATCTGATACTTGTGGCAATCGTCATCATCGTCCTTTAATGTGTGCTGGTTGTCACCATGTTGCAATTAAGTGTTGTTCGTGTGTATAATGCCTATCACCCGTTTTTAAATAATTTTTATAAAATCTTTTTTGACTCAATTGATTGCCAATTGGTATGGGGGTGCAGTAATTACATGCCATTCCATCAGATACCTATGGCAATCATCATCATCGTCCATATCTGAAGCTACAGGGGATAGACTGCATACTCACACTTGTCAAAAAAATGGCAACAGGGAATAGGCCTCATACACACAAACATCACATATGCTGCCAACTAGCTGACAACCAACGCCCAACCATAGTTCATGCCAATGAAATGCAACAACATTGGAACACAGTGCTAATAGGCAAATCTACCAAATTGGCAATAACATGAGAACCAGCACATATTATGGCAATGACATGCACACATTATGCCATCAACATTATAAGAAGCACTGAATAAGGCACTGAGTAAGGCACTGATAGGGGGCACTGAATAAGGCACTGATAAAGCAATATTGAATCGAAGCACTGAATAAGGCACTGATAGGGGGGCATACCTTTGTGAAAAAGAATCACAACCTGTTAAGAAGCAAGAGGGGCCGCAGAGGGGGTGGCGACGCGGAGAGAGGACGCAGCGGACAGGTTGCCGCAGAGGGACCGCGAGGGAGATCGGAGGGGGTAGCCGCAGAGGGTGCCGCGGCAAGGAGAAGGTGCCGCAGAGGGGGCCGCGGCTGCGGAGAAGGGGCCGCGAGGGGCCGCAGAGGGGCGCGGAGAGGGGCGCAGAGGGGGTCGCGAGGGAGGGGCGCAGAGGGGCCGCAGAGGGGCGCGGAGAGGGGCGCAGAGGGGGCCGCGAGGGAGGGGCGCAGAGGGGGCCGCAGAAGGGACGCAGAGGGAGGGGCGCACAGGGGGCCGCAGAGGGAGGGGCGCAGCGGGGGCCGCGAGGGAGGGGCGCAGAGGGGCCGCAGAGGGGCGCGGAGAGGGGCGCAGAGGGGCCCGGCGCGGAGGGGGTGCCGCAGAGGGGCGCGGAGAGGGGCGCAGAGGGGGCCGCGAGGGAGGGCCGCAGAGGGGGCCGCAGAAGGGACGCAGAGGGAGGGGCGCACAGGGGGCCGCAGAGGGAGGGTCGCAGCGGGGGCCGCGAGGGAGGGGCGCAGAGGGGCCGCAGAGGGGCGCGGAGAGGGGCGCAGAGGGGCGCGGCACGGAGAGGGGCGCAGAGGGAGATCGGAGGGGGTAGCCGCAGAGGGGCCGCGAGGGAGATCGGAGGGGGTAGCCGCAGGGGGTGTCGCGGCAAGGAGAAGGTGCCGCAGAGGGGGCCGCGGCTGCGGAGAAGGTGCCGCGAGGGGCCGCAGAGGGGCGCGGAGAGGGGCGCAGAGGGGCCGCAGAGGGAGATCGGAGGGGGTAGCCGCAGAGGGTGCCGCAGAGGGGCCGCGAGGGAGGGGCGCAGAGGGGCGCGGAGAGGGGCGCAGAGGGGCCGCAGAGGGGCGCGGAGAGGGGCGCAGAGGGGCGCGGCGCGGAGAAGGAGATCGGAGAAGGAGATCGGAGATCGGAGATCGGAGATCGGAGGGGGTAGCCGCAGAGGGTGCCGCGGCAAGGAGAAGGTGCCACAGAGGGGGCCGCGGCTGCGGAGAAGGAGATCGGAGATCGGAGATCGGAGATCGGAGAGGGGGGCCGCGAGGAGATCGGAGATCGGAGAGATCAAGATGGAGATGAAGATGGGTGCGGTTGGGGAGAAGAGTAAAGCAAGAAGAGGGTGATGAAGGGTGCGGTTGGGGAGAAGAGACAGCAAGTAAAAGCTTGCCTCGAACCCCGCGCCAGAATCCCCATTCCTCTAATTCCACCATTTCAGTGGAATTTGAATTCCCGAATCCATACCCGCTATTCCAAGCAGCTTAGAACTTGGATTCCGGAACTTTCTGTCCCCGTTTGGGTATGGACACGGGGATAAGGGGGTATTCCCCCCTTATCCCCCTTACCAAACGGCCCCTAATAGTCCCATATCGGATGGAAATGTGGTTGTGTTTGAATTTATAAGAGGCATGGACACTAGTAATAATAACTGGGCTTATGTATTTTGGGCTGTAGTTTGGGCCCAACGAGTTATTATTGCTAGTGTGCCGGATCGTTATACAGTAATTGTAATATATATAAATAATATATATAACAAAAAAGTTATAAGTATAACTGGAAAACTATTTTTTATAGGTTGATCTAAAATTTAGATAGTAAAAATTTATAATATATATATATATATATATATATATATATATATATATAGCTTTTTATTATTTAATTTTTAGTCCAATATAAAATTCAACTCAGTTATAATATGTGTAAAAAAAAACTCATTTACCTATAAAAAATATAAGCGAGCTAACCTAGTTCGTGTCCGGCTTATTTACTAAATGAGTGATTCGATCTTGAGTTCATTTTCGAGCTCGTTTACGAAATGAGCAATTCAATCTCTAACTCATTTCAAGCGGAACATTAGCTGATTTGCAAATAATGAGCTGGATTGCCACCTCTGTGCAGGAGTAAACAACACCACCACCAAACCAATCCAGTAGAAATCGATTAAGCAATGGATTTTACCTGGGCAAAGATTGGACAAATTATAACTTGTGCATAATTGCTGTAAGAAATATAAATAAATAAATAAATAAAAAGGGACATAACTTATCTAAACTAATATAAATTATTCTGAATTGATTAATTAGTCTTTCAAAATTTTAATTTTATTATTCAATTTTTAAATTTATTTGATTGAAGTCAGCCATCGATATTTTAACTTTAAAATTAAAATGCGTCATTTATCTTTATAACTTTTTTTAAATGTAATATAAATTTATTAAAGTAGTTATCTTAAATTTTGAAGTAAAAATATAATTAACTAATTCAAATCAAACAATTTAAAAAATTTGACAAAAAAATCAAAATTTGAAACTATGAATAGTGAATTCAAAATGATACACACTTCAAGTAAGTTCTATACATTTTTACCTTAAAAAAAATAACGAATTAAAAAGACAAACACATAACCCATCCGAAAGGATTAGAAAGAGTTATAATATCAACCAAATCAATAAAATAGATAGGGATGCAAATGGGGCGGATTCAAAATCGGGGTGGATCTTCCATCTTTCGCTTTATTTTTTTATTAAGTCGGAACAAATTTAAGACAGATTAATTTTAATCATATTTTTTATTTTTAATTACTTATCGTTTCATTTGAAGCGAATAAAAAATAAGAGCAATATTTTGACAGATCAAAATGGATTAAAAAAAAAGAAAAATATTTCGGCTCTCGCCCTCGCCTCCTGCTCCATTTATTTGGCAGATCCGGACGAATTCGAAACGAATTATAATTTTTATATTTTTTATTTTTTTATCGTCTAATTTATTGTGAAACGGACGGGAGCTTCACCGATCCGGATGCATTTACATCCCTACCAATAGAAAACAATCCACATATCTTTAAAAGAAAGAATTAAAAGTAAAAAAAAATATATATAAAAATAAATATAGTAGGACTTTTCAGTCCAGCCCGCCACCCTGGCCACCCCTGGCCGCCCGACCCAAAGACAAGGACGCTCTGTTCAGAATTCAGATTCCCCCTCCCCTTCTCACTTTTTAAAAGAGCACACACAACACAGCCCACCATGAGGAAGTGAGGAGGAGAAGCAAGAGGAAGTAGAGGAAGAGAGATTAAGGTATCTTCCTCTTTACCTAATTCTTTCTCTTTTTATTTAGAAAAACAAAAAAAAAAAGTCTTCTGATCACTCCTCGTGTTTTTCATTGCTAATACATGCACTAAGTTTTGAGATTTTTTTTTTTTTTTTTTTTTTTAATGGATTTAGTTGCTACTCAATTAATAATGATCTATTGCTTATCATGAAGACTTGTTGAATACATAAATTTTGTTAGACTCTTCTTTCTTCTTGAATTATACCTTAAAATGAGTTTGATCGATCAATTTTCCCTTTATTGCTCCCTGTTTCTTATTCTTCGCCTTTGTGTGTGTTACTTACTTGTAAGAGAAATATATGCAATTTTTGCTTCACCAACAACAAGTGGTTGAGAAATTCGAAATTCAAAATTCGAAATTCCCTTTTTCTTGTTTGTTTATAATTATAATTGAATATATAAAACTTATTATTCTTAAGAATCAGCTTTATTATATTTTCCATTCTTTTGTCTGTCGATTTGGTTCAACAGAAAACTGGGGTCGGATTCGGTGGTGGCCATGACAATCGAATTGGAAACGAATGAGAAAAAGAAAATTCATGTGCGTCATGTAAACTCTCCGGTCTCTGATGCTGCAGAAGATCAAGTCTTCGAAGGAGTCTCTGATGCTGCAGAAGATCAAGTCTTCGAAGGATTAGATGATCTTGTCCATGTTGTTGTTCAAGTTATTGAAGATCAGGTCAGTTTTGCTTATCCTCTTGGGGCTTGTATTGGTTTGGTTCTCCTATTTTAGACTTTAAATTCTAACAAATTTCTCCTCTTCCTCTCCCTTAACCAAAATCTCTGATTTTTGCTTCGATGATAAACCAAATATATATATTTTTGGACGATTCGTTATTATTTCGTTTTTCATTCCAATGTAATTTAATTCTGTTTCGCATTTTCATTCTAATCATCATAAACCAAGCAAGCTCTTAGGTTGAATGTCAACAAACAAGTAAACTCTCTAATAAAAAGGCTAAGGAGTGCTATCGCATATTGAGGCTTATAAGATGTGCTTCTTCTTTCTTTTTCTTTTCCTTTTTCTTTTCTTTGAGAAAAGGGTAGGTTCTAGTGCCAGGGTCCCAACTTTATATTTACTTTTGTTGAAACCAACTCAGCTTCAAGGATTTAGCATATGTTTGATTCGCCCTTTTTTTAGCCCAGAAAATTGAATCGGAATGGATGATTCTATTTGTGGGTGTTTGCTATGCGCAAGTCTCATTTTCGATTCTCTCGTGAAATGGAAATCTTTCAATCACTCTTTTTTTCAATCTGGTCTAGGAGACTGAATTGAAATTTGAATTCGGTCGGAATGAATGTTTGTTTCAAAAAAATATATCTCAATTATATTTTTTGTTTTTTATTTAATTTTTTAACTTTAATTTTTAATTAAAATATAAGTTTAAATTTAAATATTGAATTAAAAATTAAAATTCAATCAAGTATTTTGAATTTGATATATAAATTTATATTTAAATTCAAATTTTAACCTTAAAATTTTACTTAAATTTTAAATCAAATTTATAGATTCAAATTGGAATTTAAATTGTAATTTTTAACTTTGGATTTTAATCAAATTGTAAATTAGTTTTCTGCTTTGAATTGTCAACTCAATTTTAAATTTCAAATTTTTTTTTAAAAAAATTGCATTTAAAATTTTGACCTATTATATTAAAATTTTAATGTAATTTTTTTATATTTAAGTTTAAGTTCGAATTTAAATATAATTTTAATTTTATGTTTTGAGCGCGATCTCAATTTTAAATTTAATTTTATGATATATATTTTAAGTTTAATAGTAGTTTAAATATTTTTTATAACCAAAATCTTTTCGGTCTCAACCAAACAGCAAAGGCAAGAATTAACTATTCCGATTATTATTCTAAACCAAACATACTATGGCATTTTACCATTCCGTTTTCAATTCCGATCCATTCCCATTTCCATTCCGACTCCAATTTGTATCCAGTTATGCACGGCACGGCACGGCACGGTAGGACACAGTGTCTTGCCGACACGTGCGTAAGGATTGTGTACTGCTGTCATGAGGTGCCTCCAATTGGCATGCTTAGGCACAATCCTGTTTTGGCATTTTTTTTTTGTCATATTATTGTTTTACAGCATGTTTGGTGATAAATCTGATTACAACATCTATTTTTGTGACATATTAGCTATAGTAGGGTAGAATCATAATAATAATATATATATATATATATATATATATATATATATATATATATATATATATATATATATATATAACTCCGTATCAGCGCAATGATATAACATTCACTTGAAGCACAACAATGGCATCCATCCATGTGTAGTACAAGAATAACAAGTGTAATTGCATCATCTAGTGGATTTACATATTATTTAACTTCAATTTTCTAATTTTGATTGTCATATTTTTCAAAAACTATAGGAACATTAGGGAAAGTTCTTTATAATGTTACATTTTTCATGAAAAACATGAAAGGCTCCTCATGGAAATTAACAGAGGGATCATAAGATGAATAGATCTAGTTGCTATACAAATCATTTACTTCACATTTATAGTTTTTTATTTTTATGATTTTTACAAAAAAACATAAAAGTGAATTGAAGATCAACTCAAACCAATTAATTTTGTTTATATGTGATTCTTGTCCCGAATTTTGTTTCATAGGAAGGTATTATTATGTTCTTTGTGATCACTCATTAATTGCGTGAACAACTTACCGCAGGAAGGTCTTTACAAATCAATAATGGATAATAATCAGAATGATCAAAATAGAGATTCAAATGGCAATGCCAGAGCTGATCTTGATTCAGACCAAAGCAGCAGCAGTGGAACTTCCTCGGGATCTGCGAATATCAACACACAAATAGCAACTGATGAAGCTATAGCTAGGCAAATTCAGGAGTTGGAGAATTTGCATATTCTTACGTCTTCCAACGAATTCGCAGGTATAGTAGATATCTAGGAATTTTGATATTATTTATGGAAAAAAAAGACTCTCTGTTGCTAATCTAAAAGCTCAGTTTTAGTTCTTTATACAGTTCCTTTCACTTATATTGCATCAAATGATACATTGGCATGTAAAACCATCACTTATTCGTAGAATGAAAAGTTGTATGAATAACTATTGGTATCTTATTTTCTGGTCCTATAATGTGATGAACTATTTATGTAATTGCTATAATCTTGTGATTTCTTTGTATTTCAATTTTCAATCACTTCAGTCTAAATTTCACTGTAAAATGATCTTGCCGTTTTTGATATCATGTTTGGTAATGATTTACTTCAGATATGAACATTGTCGAGCCTTCTGCAGAGACTGGTGAATCCAGTGGTACCAACAACGCAAGGGAGGTAAATTATGTTTTTCTATGCCATATTTCCGTAAAATGCTCTCATCATGCATTTTGATATGTAGGCCACACAACAAGATGATATCGATCCCGATAACATGACATTCGAGGTTCATAACTGAAACTTCTATATGCAGCCTCCTTGTAGAAAGATTGTTCTTAATCACATATGATTTTCTACTTTCTTCTGATTATTGAGATTCTTATTAGTGTCTGTCTTAATAAAGAAAAGTAATTTTCAAGCTTATGTCACACATTCTTCTAACTCTCTCTGATATTTCACTGAAGTGCTTTCATATGATAAATGACTTTTTGCTGTGGTCATCGATTGTCAATCTTAAGTATAATAACGTAAAGCAACAATCCATTCCGCTGAAGATCTTACACCCTTTTCTAACCACAAACCCATGCATCTATGTTTTGAAGCACCATTGTTCTAACATGCTCATTACTGTATGCCTTAATCCACACGCAGACTTTTCTGACGTCAAAGTAGTTTAACGGATAAGTTATCTTCGTTACATAAACAATCAATCTAATAGACACCTGCCTAGGAATAGTCTTAACACCCTTCTCTCACAGAAGAGGTAAACAGTGGATAACAGGATTTGAACTCAAGATCTTTTGGAACTGAGGGAGCTTAGAACCGTCGCTGATGTCATCTTATCCAAAAGATAATTCTTATAGGCAGCTACCCAGAAATTGTCTTAACAATCTTTATAATCTCCCAGTTTCTAATTTTGACTCAGTAGATTTATCGCTTAATTTAGTTGATTTCAATGTAGTTCACCTCTTAGTATTTTTTGTGTTCTAATGGTTTTAACCTGTCTGTTCAATTGAGGAATATGGCATCACAAGCTGTGTGATCTCAACTACTAATTAGTCTAATTTTCCTCTATAGCTAGCATAAGATAAGATTCGGTTAAGCAAATCAGTTCAACACCCCTTTTGATTAAAACAGAAGTCAGCAATGTGTGCTGGCATATTAAACAACACTACATTTCCATTTGTTTGTGAAGGGAATCTGAATATATCAATATTGCTTTCAAAATGATACTTTTTATACATTCTTGACCATCGCAACTAAAAGTGGGTAGGAAAAGCTTTAATTAGAACCAGAGTATGCTAGTAAAGTAGGAGTTGTAGGATTACTGGTGTGGATATAAAGCACTTGTGTTACTATTCCCTGTTGAAGAACTTGCTTACTTTATCTTCTCGTTTATTGGCATTTATTAGTCATGTCTTTAATGTACAGTGTGTCATTTTCATAGCGAAGTCCATATTTGGTTATCAAAATTTTATGTGCGAGTTTTTTGGTCTCCATTAGCTCAACTATCATTTTCTTGCTTATTTTAGCAACTGCTATCTTTGGAGGAAACTGTTGGTAGTGAAAACAGAGGGTTATCTGATGAGTTTATCTCATATTTGACTCCGTCGAAGTACAAATGTGGCTTCTTCTCAAGAAAAGGGAAAAACGAAGAGTATGTGTTCACTCATTCCTCTTCTTACTGTGTTTTATGTTATTTTCGTGTCTCAAATAGATAGTTTTAGTTGAAAACGGCAGGGATGTTGCTGTTTCCAAAGCTCTCAAGCCTAGTTTGGTAATATGGTGGCTAAAAGCACTATTTTTATGCTATGAAAGGCCTAAAAAATTAAAAAATGCTTATAATCTCCCCTCTGATGCTTTAATATTGCAGTTGCGGTGGCAGTTGCAGCCATATTTATAGTATAAAAGAAGGAAAGATTTGAACATACTTTCAAATTTTTTTGGATCTTCTATAGTATAAAAATAGTGCTTTTAGCCACTACATTACCAAACTAGGCCTCAATTTAACCTAAAAGGCTAATCACCAACAATTGACCACAAAATGATGTGAAATCGCAATGTTTAAAATACCTACTTGCAGCAAGTCAATTGAAATTATGTTTAAGGAACATTTGTTGTTTCCATTTCCTTTTTTTTTTTCCTCAATTTTTAAAATACTGTCTTCTCCTGTATTTTGCTCAACCTAGGCAGCAGTTTTCATTGTCTGCCTTGATTCCTGCATTTGAGCTCGAAATGGCCAAAGCAAAATATAATTA
The DNA here is from genome assembly GCA_029204045.2 of Tillandsia leiboldiana. Lineage (NCBI taxonomy): Eukaryota > Viridiplantae > Streptophyta > Magnoliopsida > Poales > Bromeliaceae > Tillandsia > Tillandsia leiboldiana. The sequence goes on along the minus strand of CM055080.1, from coordinate 6,230,399 downwards.
TGTGCTTTATCACTAACATTGATTAGTCACACTTTGGAATCAGGAAGCAGCTCTTCATAAGCCATCCAAGTTCTGTTTCTGTTGTTTCACTATCTCGAATTTCTAGGAACCCTGCCTAGAGTTTTTTTTTTGATTAAACAGGAATATACCCTATTTGAAGAGGTACATGAAAAGGACTTTAAGAAAAAAAGACCCAGTTCAACAAGAAGTACAAGATGTAGGCGTATCACCCAAACTGACAAAATGGAACAAACCGCAAGTAGTGTGCGAGTAAAACTCCCAGTAAGCAACCAAATAAACCCAAAAACAAATTCTACAAGAAAATTAACCCAAAAAAACTAAGCCAATGAGTAGAGCAGTCAAAGGGGCCTGATAGGGGATTCTGGCACTCGCAGTCAAGGGGATTAGAAGCCAGACCCGAACCTTATGACTCAGACGGTTGGCAGTAGGTGCTAAACATAGAAGCAAAACTCAAGGACGCAATTGTAGCGAAGATTGGCACCATTGGTAGCCCTTGTTGCCCAGGTTTCATTCGGAGCAAGACAGATATCGAAAAACATCAATTCCAATCAGACAGTACCCAAAATCTCATAACACAATAAAGGCATCAAATTAACAATTTAGCTTCTCTTCCAACTGTATCAAAGTAAAACCATAAGTTTGAACTGAGACCATTCTTATAAGACAACCAGATGCAGAACCATTTTTCCGAGCCCTACTACAAAAGTCAGCAACTCAAAAGTAGAAACTTTTCACCACGAAAAAACCATCTAGTGAGATCACACCAGCTAACTCCTCAGTCATTCGTATAATTCCTTCGTTGCCTCTGCCAAACAGCTACCAGGGAGAACCCCCAAACAACAACAACAACAGGAGTTCACACCCAAGACAAAGCACACCCAAAGTTCCAAACAAAATTAGCTACAACCCAGTAACTCCAAAGTAGAGCCTAGTAATAGAGGAGTTGAAGTAGACGAGCGAGTGTGAATTTCAGCAGCCGCATCCTCGGCGTATAAAAGATTAGACCCAAAGCTCCAATCGCAGAACTCCAGAGTTTGGCTGCTTAGAATATCCAATGTAGTGAAACCAAGTCGTCCCATCCTTGGTTCCCAACAAGCTGCAGCAAAAAAATAGAACCAAGCCACTCGCGATCACTTCGACATAGTCACCCTGTGATCCCTCCAAAAACCCACTAATACCCAGATTTTCGCGCTACCACAACCGAGCGGGGAGACGGCCACCGGGCTATACCCCCCCCCCCACAGTCTTGAAATTCCAACCAGAACAGAGAAATTACCCAAACTAAAGCCAATACCAGAAAAACAGAACCCACTTCCCAGTTGCTTACCCTCCCAGATCAATACACCACATATTAAAAGCAGTAGCACTTCTCTTGCCACTGTCCACTACACTTGGACGTCGGAAATCCTGTGGTTCCGCTCCACCAGATTGAAGAATTGTTGTAGCTGCTAGAGTACTAAAACTCCAAAAGTAAGAGGCCTTCAAGACTTAAACTGCAGAGTGTGAAACATGTAGAAACATACGACATTGCAACCTTGTCCAGAAACATACCGACTTTAGCTAGTGCAGCCTTCATAAACAGATTTTAAAACTTGGTCTTGGAATAAAGCCAAAAGGGAATCAAGAGATAGGTTGCATCCAGAGCCTAACACTGTTCTCAAAAGGAAGGCAAAATTAAACACTCATGTTGCTCAGATTACCCTCGAAGCAAGGAGAGGACGGAAATTCATCAAAACGACCGGTCCATAATCCGCAAAAAATGGCAGCGAAAACAAAACTCAAAAAAATTGCGTTATCCTAAAACCGTCTCCCTCACACCTCTCTAATGGCTCACCAAATCCCCATTATATACGCCCAATAACCAAGCTGCAAATCCCTTCTTTTCGGATCTCGCTCGTTTCTTTGGCTGCTCGTTGTTGGGTTTTCCATTTAACTATTTGGGACTACCTCTATCGACCAAGGCACTTCGCAAATCAGATTATCTACCCCTAATCGAGAAGTTGGACAACCAGCTGGCGGGTTGGAAGGCACTATCGCTCTCAAGGGGTGGTCGTCTTGTTCTACTGAACACGGTTCTCTCAAGCATCCCCGCTTATTTTTGCTCGGTTTTCAGGCTCCCGATTTGGGTGGCAAATTCCATTGACAAAATCCGTCGAGGTTTCTTTTGGAAAGGAAGGAAGCTTCTCCACGGATTTCATTGTCTTGTCAAATGGGAGCACGTGTGTTGTCCCAAAAGGCTTGGCGGAGTAGGCATCAGAAATATCCGAGTCATGAACTCCGCGCTCTTGATGAAAGGGCTTTGGAACTTCTATAGTTCAAGATCTCTCCCATGGGTGCGCCTGTTGCTGCAGAAACACTACAGATTCAGATCACCGGCCTCGGCCTCCGCAGCGCCGTTTGGGTGCTGCCCCATCTGGAAAAGTATTCTCACTACGGCCTCACCTTTCCACATTTCTGTTCTTTTCTCGCTTGGAAACGGTTCAATGGCAGATTTCTGGAACACGAGATGGAGTGGAGACTCGTTACTGCGCAACCTTTTTCCTAACTTGTTTGCTACTTCCACTGCCAAACATTTGTCTGTCAAAAATTGGCTCCGTCGCTTTGCCACTTTGAGTAACTTGGGCTTCGGACTGAGCCTCGGTTGGGAGGAACAACAAGAAGTGGGGCGGTTTCGAAATCTGATCGAAGAAGTTCTGCTCAATGAAGATATGGACCTTATTTCTTGGAGATGGTGTAGAAATGGGAAATTTTCTGTAAGTAGTGCCTACAATTTTATTTCTTTCGACGGAGTTGATGACCGCAAAATTAGACATCTTTGGTCGATAAAGATACCTCTCAGAGTCAAATTATTTTTTTGGTTGGCTGGGAGGAATAGAATCCTAACTGCGGATTTTCTAGCTAAGCGTGGTTGACATGGCCCATCGATCTGTGTGCTCTGCGGTGCTGATGGTGAAACTCCGGACCATCTCCTTTTTCACTGCACTTATGCAAGGTCTATGTGGGATCGGCTCCTTCAGTTTTTCCCAGTCACAAGACTTCGCTTTAGCTTTGATACATGCGATCTAGCTAGTAGATGGAAGAGAGCAAGGTTGTCGCTGCCGGGGCATTTGCACGACACCTTCGACATCTGGTTTGCAGCTGCGTGTTGGGAACTATGGAAGGAACGGAACAGAAGGATTTTCGATAATATCTTAATCTCGAGCGCTGAATGCGGAAGAAGAGTGGGCAGCACGGCGATGCTCTGGAGCCACGCACTGGCCTCTTAAGACTTACCCTGCCTAGAGTTGTCCAAGAAGTTCTTATGAGCTGAATTGGTCTCTCCTTAGTAGATGATGTTTACAAATCTGGCTATATATATGTGGATTTTGAATTGATTTTGATTATGATAGACTTAGCCATTCTCGTCTTGGCGATAGGTACAAGCGAAATTGCTATGCCAGGTGGATTCTACAAATTCTGACACTTCCTAATGAGAGTTCACTGTATCTTTCTCCCATCACTTGTCTAACACAGAGTCCATAAAATTAATCACCGATTTTCGGTTAATGAACTGTAAAGTAAATCTTCAACAAAAATCAACTTTGAGGTAAAGAGAGTAGAGAAAACTCTTTCTTAACAAGTCTTTCATCTATTTGCTGATTCTCCATTTTATTCCTCTCAAATTTGGCCTTTTAGCTCTTTTGCATATTTTAACGCCGTTTATGAGTCAGCGTCGTTTCGGCATGCCTTTGTCTATTTAAAGAAAATTGTGTTTTCTACTTGTCACCATCTTTAACCTTTATTTTCCCTTTTTGAACTAGAATTTGTTCTTGATGACTCTTTTAATCTCTCTTCATGCAAATACATACAATCCAATGTAATAGAAAAAATCTAAGTTATGACTTACAAGAGGTCGTCAGTACATCTGTACCATTCCTGCATATTCCCTATTTTAAGTATGTATGCGGTAACTAGAACAATTATTTAAACTCAATTTTGATTTTACTTGCTTTTGTTGCAAGTTTTCCTATTATTCATCACATTACAAACTGATTTACATAATCTTTCCTTTCTTTGTTCGGAAATAATGATCTTTTGATGAATGTAGGTGTGTGATCTGTAAAGAAACCTACAAGAACCGAGAAAACTTGATAATCTTGCCATGTCAACATGATTTCCATGCAACTTGCATTAGAAAGTGGTTGAAGATTGACAAGGTGAGAATCATTTACACTCTACTTATAGTAGCTCGATGAAGATTCTGATAACGATTGGCACACAAACTTCTAGTATTAAATGAACGCCGTTTTTACCTGAATGGTGCTTTCTCTTTCTCATTACCTTAACTCTTAAGTAATATGTAGTTTAGGGGGGGAAGTCATTTTAATTACCTTAACTCTTAAGTAATATGTAGTTTAGGGTGGGGGGGGGGAGTCATTTTAACTTGTTGAGTGTGTTTTTGCTTCAGTGTGGTTAATCTTAACCATTGTGCAAGCTATGCAGGTGTATGTTTATAACTTATTTAAAGACAAGTTATTTATATTAAGGTTCAATTATCCTTAAACTTTCTCTATAAGCTAAAGAAACCATCCTACATAAAAGAGCGAATGTTTCCATACCACTGTTGTGTATCCTCAAGTAATTTGACCTCAACGAACAAAAGGGTACAACTTGATCATCATCATCTTGAGCAAATATTCGCATTGAAATAATCATGCTAATTATTGTCATTAATCTTAGATTTACCAAATTAAACGGCTATCCTTATTTCCTTCAAAGCTAAAAAATTTTACTACTCGACTGGTGTACTTGCGAAGTCTCCTAAAATATCGAAGACTCAGAAAAGGCAAATGGAAATGGTAAAGCCAGAATAATTAACCATACATATAGTTTCCTAAAAACTGTAAGTTTAGTCCATTTAGTTCCTTTATTTGATGGTGCAAAGCAATTGAACCGACAAAAGGAGGAGATCAATACAGTCAAAGTCCAGCTAAAAAATATATATATATCTGATGACTAGTACTTTTTCTGCTTTTATTACTCTATTAAAAAATTCATATTTTCCCCATGAAGGGAAATGCCTTTTTATATACAAGAGAGCAACATATTTAATGGGATTGCGACAACGCTATTCTAACATTACACAAGATGTAGATGTGCAAATTCCTTTTCCAATTTCGGATAAGACAGCACCATGGGCATTTCTAGTTTAAAAAAGTTTGTTATCATGTTAGCTTTTAAATTGTCTTGTTAAAACTTGACATAATATAGACCATCTCTAAATTAGCTTGCAATCTGATTTGTTAACAATGTGAGAATGAACCTTGTTGTTAACTCGTTTGAATCAGAAATGTCCTGTCTGCAAAGAGGAGGTATTTGGGGCTTCGTAGAATCATCGACAGATCCGCAAATGGTCAGCATGATTCTCCGCATTCTACGTTACCTGTAAGCAAAATTCTGTGTTGGCTTTGAATGAGAATTAGCAGAGCGCGATGCTCAAGGAGATTTTCTATTTATGTAAGCATAGATTGGTTAAGCCTGTGTCAGTTGCTTGATTTATAGCTTTCTGGTTTGGGTTGTTTAATTTGGTGAATTGAAAGAGTCAATACTGGTACATTGTGCTTGCATTTTCGAAGGGACTTAGGTATGGTTGTGTATAAAATTGCATATGTTTCTTAATTGGCATGAGATCTTTTATTCAAATGTGGCTACTGTTTTACTAGTGAGTTAAATGCACCAGAACTAGCTGAAGCCCATTTGCCGATAGCCGCATAAACTTTCAAAATTTTGTTTTCACCATCAAAACCTTGTAGATTCATATTTCATCAATTTAAAAGTGATCAACATTAGCCAATTGACCAAGAAACAATAAAGAATAAAGAAAGAATACTTGATAGTGATATAGATTAGTTCTCTTGATGCCAAAACTCACTTTGGTGGATAAAATTGGCTGTAATTATTACAATTTTTTTTTTGTAAAATATGAATGCTACAACTCTTTTTTTTTTTTTAAGATACCAATCATTCATAAAGCATTTTGCAGGTCTCTTCCATGGTAAATTGTTAAAAATATAGATGGTCAGCTCCAAAATTTTGAAATTTTAGGCAGAAAATATAAAATTTAAAAATTTAGTACTATCCGCAAACATAACTACGACGATGTAAGATACAATCGAAAACATTTCTGCCAAATAGGGAGAAGAAAAGCAAGCATTCACAAATTTGATTAGCAAATTTGATTAGCTTGATCGCGTTTGCTAATATCAAAATACTAGTTTGCGCCAATAATAGATGCTACTGGCTTTCTAACAGATATGTCTAAACTAACTCTGCAATCCAACCATTCAGGGATTCCCGAGAACGCAATGAATGAATGAAATAACATGTGATGACACAAAACGCAAATAAGTGCTTTTCCATTAAAGCAAAACAAACCTGGAAGATGTTACCTGCAATGACTTTTCATCAACCGCACAACACCAAAAATATATAAGAGGCTTCCAGGAAAAGAAGATAGAAATACCAAATAATAGTACTGTACAGTTCGGCAATAAAGAAACTATTTAAAGCAGCGGCAAAGTTCAAAACTGCCGTGAAAGATAAAATTTAAGAAATACCAGTAGCCATGTAGTACAAAATCAAGCCACTATATTAAGGTTGCTATACATTATCTCTAATCATACATTGAACTCGCCACATTTATTTAATATTTTCACATTTTCCAATCGTATCCCATCTCACATGGCTCCCCGCCGAACAACCCATTCTCAGCAAATTCTCGAGCGATTTGATCCAGCTCGGGCAAATCCAAGTCGGCTCTTGAGCTAATGCTGCTTTCGCCGACAACAGTTGGACTGCTATCGACAGATTTGAAGCTGTTGCTCCTGCCCATGGCATTGTTGCTCATGTTGGTAGGAACATTTCCTATGTGCGACGCATTCATATTGTTACTCATGACACTGGAAATATTTCCCAGAGTTGATGCGTTCATATTGTGGCTCATGACATTGGAAATATTTCCCAACGGCGACGAATTTCTAACTGATCCAATATTCATCCCCGAGGGACCTCCGGAACCACTAATATTATTTCGCATTACGTCCCCACCGGGCACACTACCATTAACAGTCGGAGCAGTAGGAGACTCTTGTTGTGGTGTCCTGCTATTATTCATCACTTCCTGCAGAAGCTGCTGCATTACATGGTGCTGTGAATTTTCGTTCGCCCCTGATAAGCCGTTTGCTACAACCGATGATACCATGCTATGGAATTGCACAGGCTTTGCCTGACCATTAGAAGCACTTAATGCTTCCTGTTGAAGAGCACTCTGCTTTGGGCTCGAATTCTTTAGCAGGCTTTGGTAATTGTTGAATGAAACAGCACTTTGGGGGGGGTTATTGCGCACTTGGTTACCTGAAAGGTTATTGTTCATGTGAGTGTTGATATTTGGGTGGATGCCCATGATTTTGTTAAGAGTGGCCTGATCTGTCAGAAGGCTATTAGGAGTTGCTGGCTGCCCTATTTCCTGCACCTTTTGGTTCTGAATCTTAGTAGCAACTTGGCCAGGATAGTTCTTCAAGCTCTCTGCAAAATGAAAGAAGAATTAGCTGAGATAATAAGAAGAATATGTATATATATATATATATATATATATATATATAGAGAGAGAGAGAGAGAGAGAGAGAGAGAGAGAGAGAGAGAGATAGGCTTGTGTGCTTTTAAAAGTACGGAAGCCTCCGTGCTTTTAAGTCATTTTCGATGTTGGGGCTTTCGAATGGACGATCGGCTCCGTTAGACTTGATTTAGAATATTTAAAGGACCAAGAAAATAAATTTCGCAGTTTTTTTGTATCATTTGCCTAATGATCGAAGGGGCACAAAATCAACAATTTTAATGATCGTGGTGAGCCGTTTGCAAGTTTAACGGTGTAGAAATATCCAAATCACATAAAATTTTGATAAAAAATTCTTTATACTATATAAAGTGTCATATCATCATATTTTGTGAGATTTTTATTTTCAGCTGTTGATTTTGAGCCCTTTCGATCGCTAGGCAAATAATATTAAAAAATTGTGAAATTTATTTTCTAGATCCTTTAAATACTCTAGATCAAGTCTAACGGAGCCGATCGTCCATTCGGAAGTCCCAACATCAAAAACGACTTGGAAGTACAGAAGTCTCCATGCTTTTAAAAGCACATAAGCCGGACTATATATATATATATGTTGGAGCAGTCAACGCCAAAATCTTTCTGTTTAATCGAATCAAAAAAAGAACAAACAAATAAAAGTAGCAAGCGCACGAGGCTCTTATACATGTATCAACCCCACAAGGTTCATGAGGCTAACAGTGTATCAAGCCCACAAGGCTCTAATGCAGATTTACATACTGATATTCCGCACGGTAAAGATTTCTAGCAAACTTTCACCTATATAGCAGGATTACAGAACCAGCAGTAAAGGCACTAACTGTAAGTAAAATCTATGCCTGTAGTCATAGAACTTAGTCGAATCATCATACCTATGGGTCCAATCTTGTGCTCACGGTTAAAATCCATCAACTCCTTCATGCTAGTAACAACCTCAGATATCTGCCCATGTACATAAAGCATTTACTTGATAAATTAAAAAAAAAAAAAAAAAAAAAAAAACCGAAAGGATTTAAATAATAAAAGTGCCAGAAGCTCACTGCAATTACCTGCAAACACCGCACATATCTTTTAGAAAACCCTAGGTCATTCAATGACTGTAGTTCCAGATTTTTTGCTAGCTGACGACCTGACGTCACAAACCTATCATAAGAAAAGGGAAAAAGTGAAAAGAAAAGCAACATTAAGTGGTAAAAAAAAATTGGGCTACAGAGGAATTACTATAAGAAAGCAAAGCACAGAAGTTAGAATTTGCAAGAATAATTGACAAGAGGAAATACTATAAAGAAATCGTCTAACATATTTTAGTGGATGAGAATGAAAAATATGACACTTCACTCTTAAACACTTGTTGCAAGTAACATACATAGAACACAAAGGCAACGCCAAGATCAACATGGACGTTTACACCATTATATTGCTACACAATGATTGCAGCTTAAACTATCTTCCTTTCTTTAAAAAAGCTACAGCATAAATTTCTAATCACCGAATCTACACAAAAGCCAAAAATGCCACCTTGTAAAGATCTAGAATTTTCATCCATCCCACACATCATGAGTTGTATTTGACCAACTTGCAAAAAAGGACACAACTATAAACCAACCTGCCATACCAATTTGATAGGCGCATCATACTAAGAAATCTAACAATTGTTGGGGTAAAAAAAAATTAAAAAAAGAGAAAGAAAAATAAATTTGGAAATGAAAGGAGAAAATAAAATAAATGGAGATTTCTTGATACTTGCCCTAAATGACTAAAAAAGGAAAGAAAATAAAATAAATTATGATTTGATTATGACTTTCATTAATGAATTAGGCATCAATAGGGAAAGAAATAAAAATTATGATTTATTTTAATTTTTTTTCGAATTATTTCCTAAGATGAAAAGGTCCTAGGATCACTATAGATTGGACCATAAAATTTTAAAAAAAAAGTTTGGGAAAAAAAAAACGATTTAGAGAGAAAAAAAAGAAGGTTTTGGAGAAAAAAAAAAATAGAGAAAAAAAGAGTTGAGAGAAAAGAAAAAAAGAGAAAAAACAAAAAGGGCCTTCAGGGGAGGGCCCCTCCTCTCTCTCTCTGGTTCGTACGCACAGAGAAAGGGAGTTGGGGTCCCCTCTCTTAGGCCAAACAAAAAATAAGAAAAGAAAAAGAAACGACGACAGCGACGACGACGACAACGATACCAAGACCCTCCCTCTTCTTCGACAACAACGACTTAAAGATAACGTCGGTCATCACGATAACGAGGTGGTAAATACATGGGAACTATTCTACCGTCGATTTGATCGAGCAGCGGTCTTCGTGATAGGCTCGACACGTTCAAAATCGACGTTAGGTTGTTACTATTGTCGTAAGTCTGCATTCACCATTATCTAATAGTTGTGATCCCGATATCGCCTCAGCCTCCGCTATTATCAACATGTGCACAAATAATGATGACGATCTTGTGTCGGGATGATTGAGTGGTCGTCTTCGCGATAAGCTCGACACGATCAAACCCGACATCGGATCGTTACCCTCGTTGGACCCGTGATTACATTTACAATACCGAGCGACTATCTTCATGATAGTGTCACGCCCCAGAACCGCCGATTGAACGGTTCGGGAGCGTGCGCAGACTTCCCGCCGAACGGGTAAACCTCGCTCCACCCGAACGAAACGGTCAATTCCAATCGCGTTCAATTAAAAGGAAGCGAAAGGATGCACAATATCATAGTTCAAGTGATAAAATATAAAAATACAACTTTATTACATCTATCGGTTCGGTTACAACATGAAACAAACAACCGAGCCCTTGGCTCGCCAAAACAACAACCAAACGACACAGGACGACCGACGGCCAGCTAGACTCCTAGCTCCGCTACTCAACCACATTCTTGCCGTGATCGTGTGCCTCACCAATTGGCTCGACACTTGAAAAGAGTAAACTACAAGGAGTGAGAACTAATTAAAGTTCCCAGTGGGTTCAACCACCAAGAAAGAATGTTCGACACTTACTTGATCTACATGAGGCATACAAAATCAAACAGAGATAAGTCACAGATAAGAAAAGCAATAAAGATTAAATAAACAGCCCAGATGCCTCACAACACCCAACCAAACCACACCTTCGGTTCAGATCTGCCGAGCTCACTCACCTGCACAACAACCAAAAAGGGTCTCACCTTCCCGATCGGTTGACCTGTATAAGCCTCGAGTAGAGGTCGAATTCTCGAACTGCACTCCCAACGGCGATCCATACATTCATATAGCGGGTGTCGGTGAACCGTACGCTCCCCAGATTAGTCCTGCGTGCCAAGTGGGGCGCCAAAAAATTTCGCACTCGCACCACCTGGTTAAACAAACTTACCGCCAGGAGAGCCGGGTTACACCCATGTCGTCCTCCGATGGATCACAAGACCAAAAATAACCGAAAGGAAAGCCGGGTTACACCCACGTCACCACACCCAATCATTAGCTCTGTACACCCGTTTCCAGAAAAGTCAAAAGCATCGGTCTAATCCTCAGTCAAATGCTCTCATGCCACACAACAGCCGGAAGGTCAGGTACCCAGCTCACAACACACCAGAGTACTCACCTCTAGTCCTTCTTAGGCTACTCCTAAGACAGAGTCTACCAACTCTCACACTCAACCAAACTCTTGGTTCCACAACCCCATGGTTCTATCCTGAGGTCCATAAGCAAAACACCCAAACGCAGCGTAACCTCTATGGTTCCAAACCTCAAGGCTCAGAGAGATCTACGCAACACTCTCTCCACACACACACTCTTATAGCTAGAGTAAGAAGCTAAGAGCAAGGTAAAACACAAGACAGTAGACAGGGTAAGAGATCACCCCTACTTGGCGATATGCCCCACATCAGCTAAAGAACTGCTGAAGGCCGCAATCGATCGCTTGAATCACCAAAGAACGCTCTTTTGGGCACGAGCAGATTCGAGGAAGAGGTCCTCGAATTCCAGTCTACTGACGATTTTCGGTCCTCGGCTCGAGCTAGCCTCTCACTGTTGGGTTATGTCTAATAAGGATCTAAATAGGAAAAAAACCACCTAGAGGGGGGGGTGAATAGGTGTAAACGATAAACACTCAAAAATCTTTGCGTAATAAAACCCAATGCGGAAATGAAAAATAACACGCAAGATTTTTACGTAGAAAACTCCATCACAGGAGTAAAAAACCACGGGACCGATAACACGGTGAAATCAACTAAGATTAAACACGTACAAAGGTGATATAACGTACTCACACACGACTCAACCTTTTTCCATACGCTCCGAGTTGATCTTCTCCGCTCGCTCCGCAACGCGCCTCGAATCCACGATTTGCGTCCAACGCCGAATCCACGGCGTCCAACGTCGAGTCCACGACGTCTGACCGAATCCACGGTCTCCACCAAGTAGTACGTCTCGATCAGACGAACGTACCTCGCTCCGAATCCACGAGAGCGGTAGCACCTTGAATCCACAAGGCCACGCGAATCCACGCGCCGATTTTGGGGAAAATCGTTGTTTGGTTTGGTGGTGATGATCCGCCGAATACTTAGATCAAAGATAAATCGGAAATACCATCTAAGTATTCATTAATTTGATTCTACTCAAAATCTGAGTATGAAAACCTAGAATCAAATTAATTAATATAGATGAAGAAACATAGAATTAAATCTAGTTATTTCCTTTCTTCTCTATATGTGGATTTATAAGTTTTTCTCCGTTAATATTTTTCCGTCATTTCCCGGAGTATAAAACTTATCGTGGATTACCCTAAAAGACAGAATTAGGATTTACTTATATGTTAGAAACCATTGGAAGAGAATAAGAATCAAAAACTAACATTATCTAGAAATTTTCGGGTCGACAGTCCGGACTGGAATAAGTGTGATCCGGACTGTCGTCAATAAACAGAACTTTTCCAGAAAACAACGTTCGGGGTCCGAACTGAAGTAACCACGGTCCGGACTGTTCATGCAATTTCTGCAAATTCCACGTTCGGGGTCCGGACTGAAACAAGTGTGTTCCGGACTGGATTTGCGCATGAACTAACCTATGTTCAGGGTCCGGACTGTAGTACTCTGATCCGGATCCTGAAAATATAATATGTCCAGTTTTTGATTTTTATGCGATTAAAAACCCATCCAAGTGTTTCTACATTATAAGAAGTATTCGGATCACCAAGATTGTTTAGTTAAACTTACCTGATCCTTTTGAATTCTTCTTTCTTGAGATTGAGGTATTTGATCCAAACTTCTTCGTCTTCAATCTTCAAGACTTGCGCCAAAACAAAATCCTTAACAATCTCCCCCTTTGGCGGTTTCGTGACCAAACATAAATCCACTTAAGAAAATTCAAAAAGATATTTTTGTTGCTATCACCATACAACAAAAATTTACAATAGAGATCCAAATAAACAAAATACATGAGTTAAACTCCTAAAACAAACTCTAGACTTAGACGTTTGTACTCTCTGCAAAAAGAAGTAATTCTTGACAAAAGAAATCGTTAGATACCTCAAGACTGTAACAATCAAAAAAACCAAACAGAGAGATGAAGTTTAAACTCACCATGACATTTACAAAATCAGATATGTATTAAAATACCAATCAAAGATAGATATATCTTCTAAGCAATAAAATCCAAATGTCATAAGTTTGTTAGTCAACAACAACTTGTTATTAATATTACATGCCCGAATAGTTAGTCGAGGCATGCATTCATTCACAGTACAAAACCAAAAGTTGTTTTGATACTTACCTTGCAAGTTTCAATGTTCCACACAGGTTCTCACAGAGACCATTGTTTTAACCAGTTCAAATCTCTCTCCCCCTTTTTGTCACTAAACAAAGCCATAATTACAAAAATAAAAGGGAGTCAAAAGTTCAAAATGAAAAAGTAATGTAAGAAGTAATATGAAAGACCTGCAAAACAACAAAAACAAAAAGTTGTTAGAGCAACAAAAGGAATATCATTCAGAATCTTCTAAACTACTGCAGCCAAGTTTTTGAAAAATCTTTTTAAGTATCTTGTTCATAGACATCTGCTCCTTTTTTAAATCTCCGATGTCTGCCTTCATTGTAACGAATTCATTAGACATTCGTTCTTGTTCAGAAGAAAGTCGTTGTTGCTCCCGGTAGATAGATGTAACAGAGGCATCATCCCCTGAAGTCGAAGCTAGTGCAGGTGGTGCTGAAGTTGTTGCTGCTGTTTTTGCTGTTGAGGATCGCTGTCCGCGAGGTGTTGGAGGCTCATCCTGTCTTTGTGAGAGGGACTTCACAATAGTTGTATCGTTGATAGTTCCCAAGCTATGCATGTATGCCGACGATGAAATATCGACTTTAAATTTCTTCAAAATTCGTATAATGATAATTGGGAAGGGAAGTCGCTCTGTGGGATGGGCATGTTCCACATACCTCGCCATCCCCGACCAGATGAGATAGGGAATGTTGAAATTAGATCCCATGGCTGCTGTGGGGTTTCCAAGAAGGTAAAGAAACAACATCCTATCCCATCTAATAACTTTTGTTTGCATGTTTGGCAAAATGTTGTAGCAAACTATAAAGTTCAAATATCTGTACTCAGGTCGAAGTTCTTTAGAAAGAATTGAGTTCCCCGTCGACTGAGTATCTGGGAGACAAATCTCATTGACAACCACTCTCCAGGTTGTATTGCTAAAAGTATAACCCTTTAGGTAATGAGCTCCATCAACCTGGGCCTTCATTCCTAACACCTCTCCAATTAATTGAGGTGTAATCTTGATCTTAACATTTCTAACTGTTGTTAGAAATTCTCGTGGTCCGTCCTCAAGATCAACCAACTTTGATGAATTCTGATAAAACATTCTGACAAGGTGGAGACAATATCCAAGATTGTCCGGGAAATTGCAAATGGGTGCAAGTCCCGTTTGATCAAAAAGAGTTCCAAATAGTGGAGAGCGCTCCTTGAGAGCTTTGACATTTACATGTCTTTCGCCAATGCATTCTCTGTTCTCGAAATCCTTGATTCTCTCAGAACTGATAAAGTCTTGTGGAGGAGGCTTGCTTGCGAGTGGCTCTTCAATAGAGATACCTCGAGCACTCGCTCTCTTTCGGGCAACGCTCTTTCTCTTTGTCTTAGCTGGACTTGATTCCATTGGGGCTTTCCCCTTCTCAGCAGCGGTAGGCGATGTCTTTGCCTTCGAAGTTGCTGCAGGGGCTTTCCCCTTTGAAGCAGTAGGTGCAGCGCCTTCTACCAAAAGCTCATCCCAGTCAATGGATTCTATCTCAGATTCCGTCTCGGAATCGTCCCGAGTTTTCTTAGCCCTCTTAGGCTTGTTCGTTAATCTTGTGTGCACCATAGCAACCAAAAGAACAATTATCCATGAAAACACCATTGTTGCTAGTACTTAAGAAGTTGAAAAACCTGCGAGCAAGAACTCAAGAACACGAAAAAATTGTTTATTTTCAAAAATTTGAAAAATTATACCCAAACAATTATTATCGTATAGAGAGACTAGGAATCAAATTAGTTTTGCAAAAAGAATTTTAAAAATAGATCAATCCCATGATTTTCAAAAATTCTCATTATATGCCCTAAAACCGAATTTTCAGAAATCGAAGCCTAAAAATCCGTTAATCAAGAGAATACCAAGCATATAAGCAAAACTAATCTACTCAAGAGTTCTTATTTCAAAAGAAATTTGACCAAAAACTAATCAAAAACGAAAAAGATACAAGATTTTCATGCACGTTTTGAGAAACTTGAGAAAAACTGCGAAAAACCTATGTTTTGATCATAAAAACTTACTTGAATCCGAAGAACTCGAGTTGGAAGGTCTCCAAATTGGTTGTTTTCTAGTGAGAAAAACTCTGGAGACTTGGAAACAAAAGTTTGTAGTAAAAAGAAATCAAAACCCTTTCGTTTCTTATAAAACCCTAGCCGCGGTCCGGAACGGCGCAAGAATCCAGCCCGGATCGGCTACCCGCAGAGAAATACTGCGTTCGGGATCCAGAACAGATTTTCCAGTCCGGATCGGCTCCAACTTTTTCTTCAGAAAAATTTAGAAAAATTCCAGAAAATTCAAAAAAAGTATGTAAGCACTTTTGCATGTCAACTTTAAACAAAAGTCATCGTTTCATATCAAAAGAAATAGATTATGCTAAATCTATCAATAATATCCAAGTAATGAAACGAAAATTTATAAAAATTGAATCCTTTAAAGTTGAACATTATCAAAAACATCCATCACGATCTTCTGAGTAATGTGTTTATCAAATCATTAATCTTGCAAAGAAAATGAAGCACCAAGATCGATAGATGTTTGAAATCCCAAATAAGTTAGATAATATATCTAGTCAATTTATTGTAAGGAGTGGCTCTTTGAGCATCTTTCAATAAAAATACCCACCTTATACCAACCTTGGAATTTGACAGAGTCAAGTATTCCAAAAAGCATTTTATCTATTCAATCACGAAAAAACCATGTTTTGTATACATGTGGTAGCTGCACACAATACTCGGACGACCGAGGTGGTAGCTCTTTCCTCCATGTGGTGGTAGTTTTCACACTCCTCATTGGGATGTAACTCTTTCCACATCTTTTGAGCATAAATATTTTAATAAACTCCCCCTGAATTGGCTATCAATTATTTAAGATATACGGTATTCAACCAAAAACTGATCTCGTGTTCATACTTAACTCAATTGTCAAATAAAATAACAACTATACCAAGAGATCATTTGAGAGAGAAATTGACTTTGATCAATTTAAAATGAACTAAATTGATATAAATGATCAATGCATCAAATAAATTATCATGATATCCAAAGCATAATAAATTTCTAAATATATGAAAGGATGCAGTTAAAGTCAATTAAACTAATGCTCAATTAATGTTCTATGTATAAACATAGATAAGGAACAAAAACACAAAACAAAACCTAACCTAAGCAAAGGTTTCAAAAAGAGTTATTTCAAAGAAAGCATTCCTATTGCTTTACGCAAATGAATAAACCGTTTTTGATCCAAAGGTTTTGTTAAAAAGTCAGCTAATTGATCTTCAGCTGAAATATAAGAAATTTGAAGAATACTCGATTCAACTAGCTCTCTTAGAAAATGATATCTAAGTTCAATGTGTTTTGTTCTTGAGTGCAACACAGGATTTTTAGAAATATTTATAGCACTTGTGTTGTCACAAAGAATAGTTACCGAAGTTGCTGAAATTCGAAAGTCGCTCAACACGCTTTTCATCCAAATAAATTGGGTTGAACAACTACCCGCTGAAATATATTCCGCTTCGGCAGTCGAGAGAGCAATGCGGTTTTGCTTTTTACTATGCCATGCAACAAGGCAATGGCCAAGATAAAAACATGCACCACTCGTACTTTTCCGATCATCCACAGATCCTGCCTAATCGGCATCTGAATATCCTATTATGTCAAGAGTTGTTCCCATAGGATACCAAATTCCGAAATTCACGATTCCTTTGACGTACCGGATGATCCTTTTCACCGCTTTCAGGTGAACCTCCTTTGGTACTGATTGATATCTCGCGCAGATTCCAACACTAAAGGATATATCCGGGCGACTAGCAGTGAGGTAGAGTAGACTTCCAATCATACTGCGATAAAACTTCTCGTCTACACTTTCACTAAGAGATTCACTTCCTAATCCCTTATTGCTAGTTCCCATAGGGGTCGGAAAATCTTTAGAATTTTCTAATCCAAACTTCTTGACCAACTCCTGTGCATACTTGGATTGGCACAGATGGATGCCTTCTTCATTTTGTTTTGCTTGCAATCCAAGAAAGTATGTCAGTTCGCCCATCATAGACATCTCAAATTCGCTTTCCATGGTTTCTGCGAATTTAGAAACATCAGTCCCTTGTTGCACCAAATACAATGTCATCGACATAGATTTGTGCCACAATGAAGTTATCCTGATAATGCTTCACAAAGAGAGTCCGATCTGCTCCCCCTCAAGTATAGCCCTTTTCCAAAAGGTGCTTTGTCAACCTTTCGTACCACGCTCGCGGTGCTTGTTTTAGACCGTAAAGAGCCTTTTTCAAACGAAAAACATGGTCAGGTAGTTTATAGTCAATAAAACCTTTCGGTTGAGCCACATAAATTTGCTCGTTCAAAAACCCATTTAAAAAGGCGCTCTTAACGTCCATTTGAAAGAGTTCGATTTTAAAATGACAAGCAATTGCGAACAAAATACGAATCGACTCGAGTCGAGCTACCGGGGCGAACATCTCATCAAAGTCTATTCTTTCAATTTGTGAATAGCCCTGAGCAACTAGGCGTGCTTTGTTCCTGATAATGGTACCATCCTCGTTTTTCTTATTCTTGAAAATCCATTTAGTACCAATCACGTTGTGTTGCTTCGGTGGCTTCGTTAGTTCCCAGACTTTGTTTCTTTCGAACTGATGGAGCTCTTCTTGCATTGCTTCAATCCAGTAATCATCCTGAAGAGCTTCATCGACGTTCTTTGGTTCTATCATGGAGACATAACATGCGACTCCACAAACCAACTGTCTCCGAGTCCTGACTCCTTCTTGTGGGTCTCCAATAATGTTCGACTCTGGATGATCCTTGGAGATACGTAGCGTTTGAGGTAACGGAGTACTCGGAGTTACATGTGATGATTCCTGTATATCAGATAAACTAGAAGAACCATTAGATGCATCAACTTTATCGAAGGAATTTATGAGAAGATGCATTTACAGGAGTATCATCATCAAGAGACATATCAGGAGTAGATTTATCAGATGCAAAATGAAAAACTTCATCTACTTTAACATTAATAGATTCTACCATCGTTTTAGATTCAAGGTTAAATACCCGATATGCTCTACTATTTGTAGAATAACCCATGAAGATCCCTTCGTCACTTCGAGAGTCGAATTTTCCAAGATTTTCGCGATCACGCAAAATGTAACATCGACTCCCAAAGATACGAAAATATTTGATATTCGGTTTTCTACAAAACCATAGCTCATATGGTGTATTTAAAGTTACCGGGCGCAAATACACTCGATTAATAACGTAGACAGCAGTGTTCACAGCTTCAGCCCAAAAATGTAACGGTAAATTCCGGCTGTGAAGCATAACACGCGCCATCTCTTGTACAACCCTGTTTTTGCGCTCGACTACACCATTCTGCTGAGATGTATAGGGTGCTGAGAATTCATGTTTTATGCCGTTGGAAGTGCAAAAATCAATGAATTTAGAATTTATGAATTCTTCACCTCTATCACTTCGAACACGAACGATCTTTTCATTTCTTTCAATCATAATACGATGACAAACCTCATGAAAAGAGTCGAAAGTATCCGCTTTCTCTTTTAAAATATTACCCATGTATATCTAGAGAAATCATCAACCAAAAGAAAAATGTACCATTTACCTCCCAAAGATAGTTGACGAGTCGGCCCCATTAAGTCCATGTGCAGTAATTCTAAAGGCCGTTTGGTACCAACGTGGTTCAAGTTCTTGTGTGCAGCCCTTGATTGTTTTCCCTTTTGACAACCTCCACACACAATGTTATCTTTAAAAGAAAGTTTAGGAACCCCCTTAACCACGTCTTTATTCGAAATCCTAGATAGCTCCTTAAAATTTATGTGACCTAGTCTTTCATGCCAAAGAGTTTCATTATCCAAAAAAACTAGGTTACAAAGTTCAGAAATTTTATTTGGAACTATATAGCAATTATTTTCATATCTAACCCTTTTTGCTCCAAGTTGATCTTCTCCGCTCGCTCCGCAATGCGCCTCGAATCCACGATTTGCGCCCAACGCCGAATCCACGGCGTCCAACGTCGAGTCCACGACGTCTGACCGAATCCACGGTCTCCACCAAGTAGAACGTCTCGATCAGACGAACGTACCTCGCTCCGAATCCACGAGAGCGGTAGCACCTTGAATCCACAAGGCCACGCGAATCCACGCGCCGATTTTGGAGAAAATCGTTGTTTGGTTTGGTGGTGATGATCCACCGAATACTTAGATCAAAGATAAATCGGAAATACCATCTAAGTATTCATTAATTTGATTCTACTCAAAATCTGAGTATGAAAACCTAGAATCAAATTAATTAATATAGATGAAGAAACATAGAATTAAATATAGTTATTTCCTTTCTTCTCTATATGTGGATTTATAAGTTTTTCTCCGTTAATATTTTTCCATCATTTTTCGGAGTATAAAGCTTATCGTGGATTACCCTAAAAGACAGAATTAGGGTTTACTTATAGGTTAGAAACCATTGGAAGAGGATAAGAATCAAAAACTAACCTTATCTGAAAATTTTCGGATCGACAGTCCGGACTGGAATAAGTGTGATCCGGACTGTCGTCAATAAATAGAACTTTTCCAGAAAACAACGTTCGGGGTCCGGACTGAAGTAACCACGGTCCGGACTGTTCATGCAATTTCTGTAAATTCCACGTTCGGGGTCCGGACTGAAACAGGTGTGTTCCGGACTGGATTTGCGCATGAACTAACCTATGTTCGGGGTCCGGACTGTAGTACTCTGATCCGGATCCTGAACATATAACATGTCCAGTTTTTGATTTTTATGCGATTAAAAACCCATCCAAGTGTTTCTACATTATAAGAAGTATTCGGATCACCAAGATTGTTTAGATAAACTTACCTGATCCTTTTGAATTCTTCTTTCTTGAGATTGAGGTATTTGATCCAAGCTTCTTCGTCTTCAATCTTCAAGACTTAAACACTTTCATAAAATACGCCAAAACAAAATCCTTAACACTCACAACATCAACAAGGTATCCTCCCGATAAACTTGCTCTCAATACCATTTATAGGGGAAGCTAGTTGTGTTCAAAGGGGACAGAAGTGACCGGGTAGGACTGACTGGGTGGCGCATGCAGCATGACAGAGTACACGACACGCCACTCCAGCTATCCTCATAATAACCCCAAATGTCAGCGCAGTTTTCGACGGCTATCCCATCACCAGCAGGATCCGTTGACTTATGCATGAGCCGATCACACTTACACGAACCGAAACGTTGTCCCCACATCACCACAAGGCATTCGGCTCCTCTCAAATCGGTTCGGTTCACCACAGATATACTCAACACGGTTGAACCTCAATTTGACCCACAATAATGATAAAAAATTAAAAAATTAAAAACAAAATAATAAACATTTGTCTTGGATCACCGTCTTTATAATAGGTTAGATCCAATATGACTTAAGTCGGGTAGCTGTCTTCGTGATAAGTTTTGATTTGGGCCTGTTAAACCAAATCGTCGTCTTCGCAATAAGCTTGGCCCGGTTCATTAAACCAAATCGCCGTCTTCGTGATAGACTTGATTTAGGTTCGGCTCGTTAAACCGGGTCGTCGTCTTCGCGATAGGCTTAACCTGGTTCATTAAACCAAATCACCGTTCTCGGGATAGGTTGGATTTAGGTCCGATTCATTAAGTCGGGTCGCCGTCTTCATGATAAGCTTGACCCGGTTTGTTGAACCAAATCGCCATCCTCGTGATAGGTTTAATTTGGGTCTATTAAACCAAATCGTTGTCTTCGTGATAGGCTTGATTCGGTTCGGCTAAATTAAATCGATTGCATAAATGCTTGGTTTGAACCCAGCCCAACATGGACATGAGTTCAATTTGAACTTAACAAAAAAAAAAAAAAAAAAAAAAAAAAAAAAAAAAAAAGAGAACATAAGCAAGTCAGAGCTGAGCCTAAGTCAAACCAGTTTGGATGCAAACTCAACTTGAACCAAACCCATGTCGACGGTGGGTCACGCCAATAATGGATCAAAAATAAATTAAGCCCAAGTCAGTGAACCAAACCGAAAAATGTGAACCGAACTCCTAATGATGAATCAAACCATAATGATGAACTAAGCAGAACTATAGGCCAATTCAATTTGAACAAAACTATAAAGGGCCCAATTTGAACAAAATCATAAACCAGTTCTATTTAAACTGAACCATTGAAAGTCTCAGTCGGACCGATCCAGATTACAAGCCGGTTCAACTTAAATCGAACTGTAAAGGATCCAATTTGAATCGAATCATAAGCAGGTTCAATCTAAACTGAACCATTGAAGGTTCTAGCCAAACCAAACCGGAGTACAGAGAGGTTCAACCTAAACCAACTCATAAAAGATTCACCTTGAACCTAAAAGTGGATTCAACAAAAACTGAACCACATGAAGCCCAAGTCGGGCAGAACCAAATTATTCAACCCAATGTGAATCATATGAGGTTCAAGCTGAGTCAAACAGAGCAAGCTACCAGTTCGACATAAACCAAGTAATAAAAAATTCAATTCAAACCATAAACTGGTTCAACCCTAATCGAACCACATTCAAGCCCAAATCGAACTACAAACCGGTTCGACTTTAGACCAAACCATAAAGAATTCAACTTGAACTGAAGTCGGTTCAACCCAAACAGAACCACAAGAGGCCCAAGCCAAGCTGAACCAAATTACAACCTGATTCAATCTGAAAGAAATCACAAGAGGATCAAGCCAATCGAACTACAAGCTGGTTAAGCTTAAATCGAGCCACAAAGGATTTAACTTGAACTGAAGTTGGTTCAACCTAAACAAAACCACATAAGAACCAAGCTGTGCTGAACTGAACTATAAGCCAATTCAACTCGAACCGAACTACATGAGGTCTGAGTTACAAACCGGTTCAATCCAAAATAAACCACAACCTAGTTCGACCCAAATTGAAGCATAAAAAATTTAACTTGAACTAAAGTCCGTTCAACCCAAACAGAACCGCAGGAGGCCCAAGCTGAGAGAACCAAATTGCAGCTCGGTTCAATCTGAACGGAATCACAAGGGGACTGAGCCAAGTCGAACTGCACTACAAGCCAGTTCAACCTAAATCGAGAGACAAAGGATTTAACTTGAACCGAAGGCGCCTCGGCCTAAACAAAACCACAAAAGGTTCAAATTGCGCCGAACTAAAATACAAAATCCAGTTCGACTCAAACCGAACTACGAGAGGTTCGAGCGACAAACCGGTTCAATCCAAACTGAACCACATGGGATTCCAGCAGAACCAAATCAAATCACAAGTCAGTTCGACTTAAACCAAACTATAAGGATACAACTTGAACTACAAACCGGTGCGTCGGCTTGTGCCAAGCCGAGCCAAACCATAAGCCGGTTCAACCTAAATCGAATCTGGACAGAATCATATGTCGGTTCAACAACCAGCTCAACCCCAAATCAAAATCAAAGGGCTCTGAACCAAGCTGCAAAGAGGGCGACTCAAACCAAACTCAAAGGCATCTTAAATCAAACCACAAAGTTTTAATCCAAACCAAAGGCAAAGGGGTTCCAAGTTGAGCCGAACCACAAGGGCTCAAACCGAATCAAACTCAAATGTATCTCGAACCAAACCATAAGGTTACGATCCAAACCAAATTGAACTACAAAAGGGTCCAATTTAACCCGAACTATAAGGTCTCAACCCAAATCAAATTCAAAGGGTCTCAAACTAAGTCATAAGGGTTCGACCCAAACTATGTCTCAACGGGTTCTAAACCAAAGTATAACGGTTCGACCCAAACCAAAGTCAAAAGGGACAAATCAAGCGAAAGCCTAAGCCAGCTCAGCTCAAATCAAATATAAAAAGGTTCAAACCAAGTCAATTTGAACCCAACCTAAACAAAGGTTCAGATCAAATTTCAGGGTTGATCCAAATCAAGCAAACCAACTTCGGCCGAACTAAAACAAATCAAGAGTTCAAACCGAGTTGACTTCAAATGAATCGGCTGAGTCAACTTAATCGACTCATAAGCCAAATTCAAACGACCAAAAAGCCATTAAACTAAACAACCCAAATTCAAACGACCAAAAAGTCATTAAACAAAACAACCCAAATTCAAATGACTATAAAGTCATTAAACTAAACAATCCAAATTCAAACGACCGAAAAGTCATTAAACTAAACAACTCAAGTTCAAACAACCGCAAAGTAGTTAAACTAAAAAAGCCAAATTCAAACGACTGCAAAGTCATTAAACTAAACCAAAATTCAAGCCTACCATCATGTTGTTAAACTGAGCATTTTAAAATCAAATCGACCGTCAAGTCGCTAAACTGAGCACCTCAACCTTAAATCTGACCGCCAAGTCGTTAAACCGAGCAACCCAATTCTGAACAACCATCAAGTCTATAAACTGAGCATTTCACTCGTGCAGTGGGGGTATGCCCCTGGTTAAGCCATGTACTTCAAAATTATATCAATAACAGTTCATCTTTATAATACGATCTCTTTTTATCATCAACATTAAATTTGGTATCTTAATCGAGGGTTCCTTAACCCTGTCACTGTGGGATAATTATCAGCAGATTCTTGAGTTTGCTAGAAGCCATGAGCCTACAAACCTGATTTCAAATTAAAAATTAAACAAATTCGATTTGTATTATGAAAGACCACCCCGCACCACGGGTCGGGGCCGTACGTGGCAGCAGACAACAATATATGAGCTTTTTACCTTTTTAGTAGAACGAACTGTTGTCCGTTGAAAATCTACTAGGAAATCATCAAAAACTGGGATGCATATATTGCTTGATCCTCTATGAATTTTCACAGCATAAGTTTGTCTATGGTAATGCACTTCAGGCCAAAATTGCTGTATGATTTCAAGTGGTACAAGAAGTTATATAATCATTACATGGTTTCAAGTGTTTACAATTGCATATGGTTAGTAGACTTTCAATCCATATCTCATAATCTCTTTGAAAGGTCTGGTAGGAATCTGCCAAAACCCTAATCCTTAGGGTTGGTTTTTAAAATAGTAATAATAATAAATAATTAAATAACAATAAAATAAAGGGGAAAATGTACAAAACCCCCTAAACTTTAGTACCTTTCTAAACAAGTGACTGATCTTTTAATTTGGTTAATTAAAGGCCCTAAACTTCATCAAATAGTTTAATAGACCCCTCCTCTCAATCAAAGTTACTAATTACCAAGGTTCGAAGTGCCGTGGCACGGGGGCGTGCCGCTCGCCGCCTGGCACGGTACGGTACCGGCACGCTTGCGTGCCGACACGTGGCACGCTTGCGTGCCGATGGATACGCATGACCTCCCAGTGGCACGCTCTGGCACGTTTTTTTTTTTATTTTTTTTGTTCCCAATAAGCTCTTATAATATTGTTTTGAAATGTTTAGTCAAAAAATTATGAATATTAGCTATATATAGCTTATTATACTCACCAATTAACATATTGATATTTTTTTTTATATATAAAGTACAATGGAGTTATTTTTCAAAATAACCTTCTAAAATTTTAAAATTTGCGAAATAATCTTATCAAAATTTTATTTGTAAAACTAACCCTATTTTTGCCATATCAGCGCCACATACAGAAGGCTCACCGCCTTCTAAAGACGGTGGACCGCCTTTAGCTATAGTTTTCATGATTAAGTTAATTCTATACGTAAATAAAATAGAAATGTGGTACGAGTCAGATTTTTAAGAGATTTAGGTTGTTATTGTAGAAAGATAAGATAAAATGAGAATGTGGGTACCGATTAGATTTTTAAAATATTTAAATTGTTATTATTTATTAACTAATATAAGAAGGAAAAGAGATAAAAAATATTTTTAATCATAAAATCTAAATCTTTAAAAGATTTAGATTGCTATTAGTTAGTAAATAATAACAACTTAAATCTTTTAAAAATCTAATTTATAACCACATTCTCATTTTATCTTTATCTCTTTACTTTTTATAACCTAAATTAGTTATAACCTAAATTAGTTATAACAACCTAAATTTTTAACAACCTAAATTAGTTAGTGAACAAAATAACCTAAATCTCTTAAAGATTAAAACAAAAAAATATGTGCCGTATGTGATTTTTTAAAAAAATAATAATAAAAAATATTCTACGCATGTGATTAAAAAAAAAAACGTGCCGGCGCTATTAGTTAGTAAATAATAACAACTTAAATCTTTTAAAAATCTGATTTATAACCACATTCTCATTTTATCTTTATCTCTTTACTTTTTATAACCTAAATTAGTTATAACAACCTAAATTATTAACAACCTAAATTAACAACCTAAATTAGTTAGTGAACAAATAACCTAAATCTCTTAAAGATTAAAACAAAAAAATATGTACCGTACAATATGTGATTTTTTTTTAAAATAATAATAAAAAATATTCTACGCATGTGAATAAAAAAAAAAAAAGAAAAAAAAAAGAAAAAAAAAAAAGAAAAAAAAAAAAGAAAAAAAAAAACCGTGCCGGTCGGCACGGCACGCGATACCCAACAGGGTATCGCTCTGTCTCGAGCGATACCCTTGGGTATCGCTCGAGACTAGGGGGGGTGCGAGACCCCCCCCTTTACCGTGCCCCTCTTTGAGGGGCACGGTACGTGCCGCCCGTGCCGCCGCGGCACGGGCGGCACTTAATTCCTTGCTAATTACACAGGCATTTTGGTTGCTTGTCTTTCATACAAGGTTCGAAGTGTCGTGGCATGGGGGCGTGCCGCTCGCCGCCTGGCACGGTACAGTACCGGCACGCTTGCGTACCAACACGTGGCACGCTTGCGTGCCGATGGATACGCATGACCTCCCAGTGGCACGCTCTGGCACGTTTTTTTTTTATTTTTTTATTCCCAATAAGCTCTTATAATATTGTTTTGAAAAGTTTAGTCAAAAAATTATAAATATTGGCTATATATAGCTTACTATACTCACCAATTAACATATTGATTTTTTTTTTTTATATATAAAGTACAACAGAGTTTTTTTAAAAAATAACCCTCTAAAATTTTATAATTTGCAAAATAATCTTATCAAAATTTTATTTGTAAAACTAACCTTATTTTTGCCATATCAGCTTGCCATATCAGCGCCACATACAGAAGGCTCACAGCCTTCTAAAGACGGTGGACCGCATTTAGCTATAATTTTCATGATTAAGTTAATTTCAAACAAAATTACAGAGAGAAACGTAAATAAAATGGGAATGTGGGTACGAGTCAGATTTTTAAGAGATTTAGGTTGTTATTGTAGAAAGATAAAGATAAAATGAGAATGTGGGTACCGATTAGATTTTTAAAATATTTAGATTGTTATTATTCATTAACTAATATAAGAAGGAAAAGAGATAAAAAATATTTTTATTCATAAAACCTAAATCTTTAAAAGATTTAGATTGCTATTAGTTAGTAAATAATAACAACTTAAATCTTTTAAAAACCTAATTTATAACCACATTCTCATTTTATCTTATCTCTTTACTTTTTATATTAGTTAGTAAATAATAATAATCTAAATCTCTTAAAGATACTCACATTTACTAACAACCTAAATTAGTTAGTGAATAAAATAACCTAAATCTCTTAAAGATTAAAACAAAAAAACAAAAAATATGTACCGTACAATATGTGATTTTTTTAAAAAATAACAAAAAAAATACTCTACGCATGTGATTAAAAAATAAAAAAAATAAAAAAAAAGGGAAAAAACTGCCGTGCCGCTCGGCACGGCACGGCGATACCCCATGGATGGGGTATCGCCGTATCTCGAGCCATATCTCAAGGGTATCGCTCGAGACGCGGGGGCGGGGGTGGGGGTGGGGGGGGGGGGGGCGATACCCCGCCTATACCGTGCCCCAATTTGAGGGGCACGGTACGTGCCGGGCCGTGCCGAGCGGCACAGCCGGCACTTGATTCCTTGCTTTCATATAATCTTGTAAACTTGTAAAGCTTTAAAACAAACCCAAAAAAAAATCTCTTTAATTCTAACACATGAAAGAAAAAAACAAATTGTAAATAGATTCTCTGGTTTACAATTCTAATGCCCAATTATCATAACTAGAAGAAGAAAAAAAAATTGTTTTGAAGTTATACAAAATTATGTGAAAGACATGAGTTCGAAACAGCTATTCAATTAGCAACTTTGCACGAGGAAAGAGGTATATAAAACCATTTGATAAAGTTTATGAGGTCTAATATCCAAAATAAAAGTTCAAGCGTCTGTTTGCAAAAGTGCTAAAATTCAGGGAGTCTTAAGTACATTTTACACTAAAAGAAAATATAGTGGAGTCAAAATTTGTCTATCAACTATTTAACTTAGGCTAGTTATTTTTACAAGTAATCATCGATCAAAAAAAATTGTGAAAGAATCTGAAATCAAAAAGCTGGCATGTGAAGAGACCGAAAAAAAAGAGCAACATTTGATGCATTGGTTTATAGCTTGATTTTGGCCAAGCATCTGAAGTTCAAGTTTTATTGCTTTAGGCAAATCTCCAAAGTTTTAGATTTCAGTGATCCAACTTTGTCTTCTAATCATATCAGTAAATGAAAATAACATCTACAAAGAAGTATAACAAAATTACATAAATAGCAACTGATATCTAACAAATGGAATTGCTATTCAGTTAGAACCGTCTAGCCAAACCAAAGCAAAAAAATCAAATCAGTTTATTACCAAGAACACATAAATTTTGAGGGCATTGTGTGTCAACATCAACTCACATGTTGCAGCTTGATTGCAAATCTTGATTTGAGCCTCCAGCTGTTCCACTTTCAGTTGCACCAGCTTGGCATTTCTGTGCAACTTGTAGCAACTGGTTTACCTGAAAATAGGAAAGCCTTATTTCAGTACTACCGCATTCACATTTTATAAAACCACTGAGAGAGCACATACATACAGTTAAATATTCTCTGCAAGGTATATAGCCTATACAAAAATGAATTCTGGCCATTTTTATCCATTAATAGATTTCATACTGAAACTCCAATCAAAAGGACTACAATAGTCTGTCTAATGTTGTCTTGTTGGCCTCAACCAAAAATTTGATAATTTCTATTCATGAAAAATAAGATGCATATCTGATAGAAAACTAGTCAACATTTTGAGAAAGACAAACTTTGAGTAGTTATTACTAGACAATAGCCACTTTCGTAACCTTATGAGCAGTCAGATGTTCCCAAAGTGGGAGAACCTACAAAATATTATAATAAATCAATGTAAATAAATGTTAAAATTAATGACTTGAATCAACGCCGGGAAACAAATCTTTTAGAGTAAATGACATTCTCAAATGAAAGCATGGAAGAAAAAACAAATACATCACCGGAATGTTAATATAGGAGCTCTATCTTAGATTTTGAATTAGTATAATTCACACTATTTATGTGATAATAAGATGAGCACATGGAGCATAGAGTATACTCACTCACAGAGAGGATAGCACAAACAGCAAAAAAGCAGCTCCTCAGATAAGGGTGTAAAAGCTGATATTAATTTCAGGGAACACGAGTCAAGACAGACCTCTACATACCGAAAAGAGGAGCAACCTTAATTTGATGGAGATAGTACTAGCCGCAAGCTACTGCCTTTGAAACTTAAAGAGTCTAGGAAACAATTAAATCAATAGTACAAATACATGAAATATACAAAAATCACAAGTTGTTCTGCTATAATGCACCGTTGTCTAGAATCTAGATACAGTTGAAATTCAAAAAACATACATGGACCAATAAGAACCACATAATGGACCAACAAGAACCACATAAAGATTCTCTCACTTTAACTGAACAACAAAGCACCAAAGATTTTATAAAAGCTTTGCTACAATAGTAGCCAAAAACAATTGATGTATTTTTTAGTTTTTAGTGAAAAAAGCATTTTCATTTATAACAACTTTTCACATGAGTTAATGGCCGGCTAGTATACATTGCATAGAAACAAGAAAACAAAAGTTATCACTATAGTGCACTTTTTTGTTTTTGCCATTTTCATCAGGAGCGGCATGCAAATGACATATACATCCCTGTAAGTTGAAAAGATACCTGAGGTGCAACAAATCTGCGTGGAAGAAATTCTTCATGACGTCGTGCACAGAATTCCCAAGACATTATCTGAAGAGTTCAAGGCAATCAGATAAAGCATACTAATGGTGTTCAACAATTAGATTGCAAACTTGAGTAATTCAGTAAAAGTAGAAACCTATTTGGCAAAATTATAATAAAAAGTGAAGTTATTACCTTTAGTTCTGGTGTGAATACGATACGGAGTTGTCCCTCACGAACAACACGCAGATGTTCATAAACACTCTCTTGGACAGCTTTTGCATACTCCAAGATCATTATTCCAGTTAACAGCCGGCATTCGTGGGGCATGTCAAGGAAAAGGTGTTCATCAATAACACCACGGTCAAATTTGATTTGGCAAAGCCTAGGAAGTATTTCAAAAGTAGCCTCTGTCAAAAAGTGAAAAGCAAAAAGAATGAAAAAAAAATTTGTATAAGCACAACTTAAGAAATTGGAAAAGAGAAATCAAATTCTCAACTAAAAATTTATGTAAAAAAAAAGCTAAACTTCTAGTTAAAAAACAAACAAAGGTACAATTATGTCAACAAGAAGTACTAAGAAAGTAAAAGAGTCTTGCATAAAAAATCTTTAAACAGACAACAAATTATTTATGATTAAATCTAAAATAAAAAGGAAATCCAATCAGACGCAACAGATCTTCAAAGCAAGGGAATACTGAAGGCATATGAAGCCCACGAAAGACATTAGTGCACAAAACTAGTAATCAAAGCTATCTTGAAACATAAGACCATAAAAGACTTTGATAGAAGAATGTGAATCCTTATTGCTTGACCATCTATCTCTCCTATTTGAATGTGAATCCTTACTGCTCCTAATCTTCACAAACATTTCCATCTCTGTACCAATAGGAAAGTATAATGTCATGCATCTAAAAGTCCTACCATCAAGTTGAGGCATAATGTTGAGGAAGTTCGAAACGATACATGTTTTCTCCTCATCCTGAGATCCACTGAAATAATCTTTAATCAAAGATATAATGTTGAGGCAGTCCAAAAGGAAGCACATTTTCTCCTCATCTTGAGATCCACCGAAATAATCTTAAATCACAATTCTCTCTTTGGATAAAGTCCACAAAAATAATCTTCAATCAAAGGTATAATATTGAGGCAGTCCAAAACGATGCACGTTTTCTCCTCACCCTGAGATCCACTTAAGTAATCTTTAATTATAGTTTTCTCCTCATACTGAGATCCACTGAAATAATTTTTACTCTCTCTTTTAGAGGCAGTCCAAAAGGATGCACATTTTCTCCTCATCCTGAGATCCACTGAAATAGTCTTTAATTACATCTCTCTCTCTCTCTCTCTCTCTCTCTCTCTCTCTCTCTCTCTCTCTCTCAAGACTCCAGGCCCAACCTGTAGTGCACTGGAGCTTTGTAGTTGTTCGGGCGTGCTTTGTTTAGCTGGCCGACTTATCTGGAGATGGTTGGATCGAGCAAGAGCCATTTAGCGCAAAACAGAAGCGAAAATGGACTTAGGATCAAAAGGGGCAACAAAACTGGAGTTCCATAGTTTTCGGGCGCCCTGAAGATGTTTCGGACGCCCGGAAACTTTACCTATTTGCGGATCTCACCTAAGGGCGCCCCGAAAGTTACTGTAGTAGTCCGGAGGGGAGTGGTTGAGATTTTCTCGAGATTCGTGCCTGATAGTACAGTTGGTAGGAGTTGGTGGACTTCGAGCGCACTACTGTTGCAGCGGAGGCGCGGATCGGAGGCCCTAGTAGCTGAGCTAAGGAGTCTACAGTGTTCCGAGGATCCGGGCTCAACACTATAGCAGTGCAGGCGCCCCCAGGAGAGCCCATTATTACTATAGCCGCAAAGTTTAGGGCGCCCAGATGAACAGTTGGGCGTCCGAATCGAGTTTTTCTACTGATGGACTGGTTAGCTCACTTGGTTGTTTCGCGGCTTATCACAACAGCTTGTTGACTTTATATCCTCCATCCCACACGTGGCTACCCCCCCGCACCAGAGATCACCCTTGAGCCTTTCTTCTCCATCTTCTTCTTCATCCTTCTCCTCCCTGTGCTGTGGAGTAGACCCAGCGGCAACAACAGCATCTTCACCAGAGCCCTTCTTCCTCATTTTCTGCACCGAAGCTTCGAGCTTGGTCAAGAGAGTTGAGTAGCATGCTCCTGAGGTGGAGAGCTCAAGCGTGGACCCTTTTTCTACTGGATTCAAGGTAGGCGGACAATATTTTGTGAGTTTTCGATTTTCCCGAGTTTTCGAGGTTTCATCTGTTTTTGGAGCTGGAGATCAAGGGAGTTGAGTATGTTGGATTTTGGGCTTATTCTCTTTCTTCTGGTTTTTGTGTGTGTGTTTTTGCTTGTGCTGGAGGTGTTGAAGTAGAGTGTGGAATGAAATTGGAGAGTCGTAGCTAGCTCAGAGGGTGTTACGCCCCGAGACCGCCAATTTGGTCAATTCAGGCACTCCAACAGACCCGCCAAACGAACATGACCTATTCATGCCCGTAAGGAACGATCGATAACTCAACAGCAATAAGCGCATTGAGGATACAACTTTAAACATAACACAACTGCGTAAAGCTGAAATAATAACTCGAATAAACATTTGGTACAGATAACAAATAGTTACAATTTTTCTTTCCTCACTATACAATGTTCACTCGAAATAAAACTAAAAGATGGGTGGACCACTAGACCCTCTGGGTCCACTACTCTGCTGGGCTCTTGCCCCTATCGCATGCCTCACCGGCTATACCTGGTCCTATAAAGTGGTCACCAAAACGTGGTGTGAGAACTATGAATAGTTCCCAGTGGGTTCATCTACCGAGAAACATGCTCTACATCTCTTGGTCCAATGGAAGCATTAGTAGCAAGATATATATATACAGATATGGAAAGCTGTAAAGCTACACTAGCATGCTGATATGAAAATCACTACACTACTAGTCCATACGAGCCACTATGCCATGCCACACTAGGCTACTAAAACTATATCCCGGCCACTATGCCGCTATAAAAGGGTTACAACTAACCCGACCGCACCCGATCATTCTAATTATATTGATTTAGATTTCATAATTGTGCTTCGTAGAGAGTCGTCTCATTCGCACTCCCTCTCTACTCGGCGTTTGCTTTAGCTCCTTTAGAGCCCTCTTTTCCACTAAGAGCCGAGTCTTGCTCGTACACTCTTTTAGAGCCATTTTTCCACGAAGAGCCGAGTCTTGCTTGCACACTCTCTCCCTTTGCTTCGAATGAGTTTAAAGTATCTTGGCACTCATTTACTTGAGAAGCTAAGTCTCGCTCACGCACTTCCCCCAGGAGTTGAAATATGCTTAGCCCTTTCCGTTGGCACTTTTGCCTTCAGGCTTTCGAAAGCTTACATTTCCTCTTTTATCCTAGGTTATTTACTCTAGGATAGCTTGGGTGCCCCTAGGACACCAATTTAGGTTAGAATTTCTTGTTTACTCACCATTTCACAATTAATCCTAAGTTCTTACTCTATGGTTGCAAGATGCCCCAAGGACACCAACACTCTTACGTTAGAGTTCATTGTCTCTATGTTATACACTCTACATTTCCACCTTAGGTTTTACCTAAGTCAATGCCACTCAATCAACCTAGATATTTTCTTAGGTTTTATGCGACACTTGTCATATCACTTAACCTAGGTTTTCTCCTAAGTCGAATCCATGCTAATAACCTACAATTAGGTTAATGTCCACTAATAGTAAGGCTAAACCTTGAAACTCTTTTACACCACTTAGGGCTAAACCCTATCATACTCAATACACAAGTGTCTCTACACATCTACTCTTACTATCATACTTCTAGATCATAAAAAGCAAAGGAAAAGAGTATAGTTTACCCATTTCGATGAAATCCCCCACCTTTGTGTGTGTTCTTGCAAAAAAAGTGCTTGATCTCTTGTTCTTTAAGAAAAAACCCTAAAACATCGGTTAAAAACAAGGCGTCACGAACGCGGGATTTTTCCCAGCGCGTCCGCGTCGGACGTGCGTCCGACGCGGACGTGACATGGACGCGGGAAGGACGCGCATCCATGCCGCGTCAGATAATTCCATATATTATCCCATATATTATGGGAAGTTACATAGGAAGTTAGGATTTTAAATTTGATAAAAATAGTAATTTAATTAGTTGATATGTTATTTGTTTATATATGAAAAGTTGGATTCGGTAAAAATCCTAACTTAATTAGTTGGTTCATATCTCTAATGCACAGATACTTCAAAAAACAGTCCGTGTCCGTATTCGATACGTATCGGACACGGATACGCGCCCGATACGTATCGAATACGGGATTAAAGTATCTGAAATTTAAAAAAAAAAAAAAAAAAATCGAATACGGATTGGATACAGCGGGACACGTTTCGGGATACGGCAGGACACGTTTCAGGATACGGTCGCGATACGAAAGACGTATTTTCGAATCTAAACGGGTCGGATTTTAAAATTTTTAAAAATACCCGCATTCAAAACCATAAGAAATAAAAAAAAAACTCTTTCTTTCGGTCTAAACGGGTCGGATTTTAAATTTTTTACAAACACCCGCATCCAAAACCATAAGAAATTAAAAAACACTATATTTCTTTTCTCTCCATCGATCAATTCCACCGAGCGGGAGCGGAACCGAGCGGGAGCGAGCGGGAGCGGAACCAAGCGGGAGCGGAACCCCGACCTTGGCGAGCGACGGTGGAGATTGGAAACCCTAAATCTCGAACCCTTCTTGTGGCCATCTTCCTTATGGACGCTTGTAGCCGGCAGCGAGCTCTTAGTTCTCTCTCTCTCTTATTAAACTTCAAAAGCTTTTAAGTTTTAAATCTCTCTTTCTCTCTCTCTTATTAAACTATATAGGCCTTTAAATCTCTCTCTCTCTCTTCTTCTTTTTTTCTTTAGTATTAAATGACATGGTTTAGGTGTTTAGGGTTTGGTTTGACTGTTGCTTCTTTTTTTTTTAATTGGCCAATAATGTTACTAACCTATAAAGATTATTTTTTTTCTCTGTTTTTTTTTTAAAATGTTAGCATATTTTTTTTTTGTTCAAGTCTTAAAAAGTTAAAAAATTATAGTTTACATACTAGAAGTTTAAAACCTTACACATATATAGTATTTGAAAATAGGCAAAATATGATTGAAGGATTAATTATTTTAGGAATAATTTTATTTAATCAATCCAGAGAGGTTTTATGGCAATTAAATGATTGCTAAAAATCTCAATAACTCACATATCATATATGTAATTGCATTGTACTTTTTCATACTGAAATTGTATATGAATATATGATTGTATGTGCTATATATTTTTATAATTTATAAATAATGTTATGCTAATTATATCTATTTATCTTGACATGCATAGGAAATGAATAGTGAAAGCCAAGCTTCTACCGGTGGTAGTGGCAGTGGTAGTGGTACCGGAGGTAGTGGTAGTGGTAGTTCAAGTAGCATTAATGATAATACTCCATTATGGAAGTATGTAAGAAAGGTGGAAAAGTTAGGGGATGGTGGAGGAAACATGAGGTTTGAATGCAACTTTTGCAAACAAGTTTATAATGGATCGTATTATAGGGTTAAAGCTCATTTGTTGAGAATTTCAAGACAAGGAATCAAAGGTTGCTCTAAGGTTACTAGCGATAATATTGCAGAGATGAAAAGACTTGTTGAAGATGTAGAGTTAAGGTTAAAGAATTCTGTTCCTAAACAAGTTCCTTTACCAAAAACTGCTACCAATCTTTCTTCTGACACAAGTCTAGAGAATATAGGGGGGCAATTTTTTGAGCCAAGAAAAAGAAGGGCAACATCAACATGTGAAACAGCTCTAGAGAAGTCTTTCAACGTGGCGGTTCGAAATAAGCTACATTGCGAGATTGCTAGAATGTTTTATTCTGGTGGTTTGCCCTTTAATCTTGCAAGAAACCATTATTATGTTAGCTCCTATACTTTTGCGGCTAATCATAATATTTCAGGTTATATACCTCCCAATTATAATATGTTGAGAACTAGTCTTCTTCAACAAGAAAGGACAAATATTAAGAGATTATTAGAGCCTATAAAAAGCACTTGGAAGGAGAAGGGTTTAAGCATTGTATGTGATGGATGGACTGATCCACAAAAAAGGCCTTTAATTAACTTCTTGGGCGTAACAGAGAGTGGACCGATGTTTCTAAAAGCGGTCAATTGCGAAGGAGAGTATAAGGATAAATATTTTATTGCTAACATGATTTCGAAAGTTATTGAAGAAATTGGACCCCAAAATGTGGTCCAAGTGATAACGGATAATGCTCCCGTATGCAAAGCTGTGGGAATGTTGATTGAAGCGCAATTTCCTTCAATATTTTGGACTCCTTGTGTTGTGCACACATTGAACCTTGCATTAAAAAATATTTGTGCCGCTAAGAATACCGAGGCCAATGAAGTTACTTTTGATGAATGTAGTTGGATTACTATCATAGCGGAAGACGTAGCATGCATAAGAATTTTATCTTGAATCATTCCATGAGGTTGGCAATCTTTAATGAGTTTGCCAACTTGAAAATGCTCGCGGTGGCCGAGACTCGATTCGCTTCGGTAATCGTCATGCTAAGACGATTCAAGCAAATCAAACGGGGTCTCCAAAATATGGTCATTAGTGACAAGTGGGCTAGCTATAGGGAGGATGATGTGGGAAAAGCACAATTTGTAAAAGATAGAATTCTCAACGACTTGTGGTGGGATCAAATTAACTATATTTTTTCTTTTACCGAACCTATATATAAGATGCTTCGGATAGCCGATACCGACAAGCCTTGCTTACATTTGATATATGAAATATGGGACTCTATGATTGAAAGGGTGAAAGTTGCCATATATAGGCGTGAAGGAAAGAAAGAAGATGAGGAATCGTTATTTTATTCCGTTGTGCACAAAATTTTGATTGACCGATAGGCTAAAAGCAATACTCCACTTCATTGCTTGGCACATTCTTTGAATCCTAGGTAAATTTTTTTTTTCCTAAACCTCATTTATACTTTTGTTCATTTGTATTTTGTAATACAACCATCGTATTCTAATTTTTATTTTTTTTGTATTCATTAGACACTATAGCCCATCGTGGATTAATGAGGATCCAAATCGAGTTCCTCCGCATAAGGATTGGGAGATATCAAAGATGAGAAACAAGTGCTTAAAAAGATTTTTTCCAAATAACGAAGAAAGAAGAATTGTAAATGAGGAATTTGCAAATTTTTCTACTGCCGAAGAGGGATTTCATGAGCATGACTCAATTGAAGATAGGGGGGTTCTTGACCCAAAGAAGTGGTGGGTCATTCATGGTGCTACAGCATCTATGCTCCAAAACTTAGCCCTAAAATTACTTGGCCAAGCTTGCTCCTCTTCATGTTGCGAGTGGAATTGGAGTACCTACTCATTCATTCACTCCATGAAGAGAAATAAGATTACGCCACAACGAGCCGAAGATTTAGTATATGTACATACTAATCTTCGCCTTTTATCAAGAAAGGCTCCAGAATATATAAAAGGAGAGACCAAGATGTGGGATATTGGAGGAGAATCTTTTGACACATTTGATAGTGTTGGTGTTCTTGAAATTGCAAATCTTTCACTTGATGAGCCAGATTTGGAGAGTGTGATATTTATTGATGATTCCAATGAGAATGAAACTGAACCAAATTAAAGCGGCCTTTTGATGAAAACCTCTCCTTTTCTTTTTATTTTGGATGTGGACTATACATGTATGTAAGTTGTAAGGCGAATATTATAATGTTTTGTGGTTTGGTAAATGGAAATACTATATTTGTTATGCTTTTAACCATTTGTTTATTTTTGTAGTTCAATATGTCATGACATACAATCAACATAAATTTATTTATATATATTAAAATAATATATTATTTAAGTACTCCCGGCGTATCGTATCCTAGAGTTTTGGGACAATGCAGTATTGCCGTGTCCGTATCGTATCGTATCCGTATCCGTGCTACATAGGTTCATATCGTTCCACATAATATTATAATTTTATTTATTATATTATAAAATTAATTAAACAATTAAAAATTATAAAAAAATTAAGGCTAAATTACATAAAACCCCCCTATAATATACCGCCTTTTTACTTTGCTCCCGTCTTTCAAAAGCCTACATTTTGCCCCCTCGTAATTACGAAATTATTTTTAGGGGGCAACGGGGTTAACAGAACAGGCGAAATGACGTAAATACCCTTCTCTCTTTCCCCGTCCACCGCTCCCCCCACGCGCTCTGGCACGCCTGTAGAGCCCCACGCGTTCCCGCACGCCGCGCCGCACAGCCCCCCGCGCTGCTCCCCTCCGAGTCCACCGCCGCCCCCGCCCCCGTCCCCGTCACCGCACTCTCCTTCCCCGTCCTCCGTTCCCCCCATGCGCTCCCGCACGCCTGCAGAGTCCCACGCGCTCCCGCACGCCGCGACGCAGAGCCCCCCGCGCTGCTCCCCTCCGAGTCCACCGCCACCCCCGCGCTGCTCCCCTCCGAAGGAGAGGGCGGAGGCGACGGAGCAGAGGACCATGAGCATGAGGGTCATGTCGTAGACGCGCTTGCGGCCTATCTTGTCGCCGAGCCAGCCGAAGAAGAGCTGGCCCGAGAGGGTGCCAATGAAGGCGACGCCGTTGACGGCCGCGGAGACGTTCGGGGGCAGCGAGCCTGGGGACGGGGAGCCCGGGACGGTGTAGTAGATGCGACCGAGGAGCTTCGTGACGAGCGAGATGCAGAAGAGGTCGTAGGCGTCGGTGAAGAAGCTCATGCCGGCGACCACGATCGCCGTGAAGTGGTACCACTGCATCTTCGCCATGTCCAGTGCGTTCAACACCTGCAGCTGCTGCTCTCCCGCCATCTTCTTCTTCTTCTTCTTTTTATTATTGTTGTTTCCTCTCCCTCTGTATCTCTCGTTGGCGCGGGATTCCAGCACGTGGCGGAACTCGTCCTCGAGCCACGCCATGGCGACCTGGAGCGCCGTCGCCGGGGAGGGCCCGGGCGGCGACTGCGCCGACGATCGTTCATGAGGAAGGTACAGAGAGAGAGGGAGAGGAGTGGAAGGGAGAAGAAGAGGTTTGAGTTTTGGGAGCTGGAGGGGGATGGGGAGGGGTATTTTCGGTATATCATCTCAGCAATTGACGGTTCACTCACGGAACGCTGACGGCGGGGGGTAAATGCATAATTCCGTAATTAAGAGGGGGCAAAATGTAGGTTTTTGAAAGACAGGGGGGCAAAGTGAAAAAATGGTATATTTTAGGAGGGTTTTCTGTAATTTAGCCAAAATTTAATTAAAAAAATAGTCCTAAACTTAAATAATTTTTTTTTATCTCATCTCTCTACAAAGTTTCTCTCCAACAAAACCTCATAGGTATTATTTTTTCTATCTCTTCTTTGCATTAATGTTATAATTTTTTTGAATTAGAATTTATTTTTGCATCAAAATTATTTTTTAATTAGGATTTAAGATTACTTTTTTATTTTTTATTTTAATTTTTTTACATTTTTATCTATTAATTTTCATTCGTATAAGAAATATAGTATTTTTTGTAAATATTTTAGTTTTTTTTTTATGATCTTAATAAATCATGTTTGGTAGATAATACTTGATGGTAAAAATATAATTTTTTTTTTACAAAATTAATATATTATATATAATGAATATATATTGTTACACTAAAATATTATATTTTATCAGCAGTGTCCTTGCCGAGTCCGTGTTCTTATTTTTTGGAATTTGCCAAGTCGCATTGTCCGAGTCGAGTCGAGTCGTGTCCCATGACCCGTGTCCGTGACACATAAGGTAGAAACCAAAAGAGATCATTAGAAACTCCTTTGGAGCACAAAAATTCAAAAACCCAAAATTTTACAAAAACATTAAAAACTCACCTTTTGATTTCTTGCTCAAGAGTGGTTGAGAGTTCTTCTTCCTCCCAAAGGGCTCTCCTAGCGATCCTCTTCCGTTTCGTAACTTTGAAAGAGATCAAAACCCACCAAAACCCTCCTCTCCAAGCTAGGGCTCTTGTTCTTATAGAGAGAAAAAGAGAGGAGAGAGAGTGAGAGAGGGAGTGAAGGGCGGCCTGAGGTTGGGAGAAAAGTCCCCCAACCTTATATACCAAGGGCCCACTGTTATTTACAAGTTTGCCACTCTTCCTCACGTTTCAGCCCGCAAAAGTCCGAACGTTTTCCAAAAATTCGAACCCCGAACGTTACCTTACACTACGCTCAACGAAGGTCCAGACTTTTTTCCCGAAAAAGTTTGAAACCCGAAAGTAGGTTTTCCAGCGCACCCAGGAAGTCCGGACTTTTTCCAAAAAAGTCCGGACCCTGAACGTTGGGTCCATTTTCTCAGCTGGAAAGTGTCCGGACCCTGAACGTTGGGTCCACTTTCTCAACCGGAAAGTGTCCGAACCCTGAACGTTGGGTCCATTTTCTCAACTGAAAAGTTCGATCCTTTTTTCTCACGATGGGAACCTTTCTGCCAAGGTCCGAACTTTTTCAAAAAGGTCCGAACCCCAAAGGTCTAAATCCCATTTTTCACTTCGCCTCGAAAAATATGTTTTCGCTCTACGAGGCTCTAAACCCCACGGAATCAGTCTGACATGCTCAGAACTCATTTCTAACATACCCACAGCCATTTTGACTGTTCCGGGGTCTCTTTCAAGCCGATTTTCGCTACGAAACCTATTTTAAATTTCATTTCCAACTCACTTTTGGTCCGGATGCCTTTTGCTTCGAACCAAACTTGCTCTAGCTCTTTCTAATCGCATTTTTAAACTCGCTTAGGGTGTCTTATCTGCATTTTACCATTTTTGCAAAAGTCGGGGCACCAAAGAGAGAGAGTTGAGCTGGGATCCCCTGTGCGTGCATTGTGCTGAGGCTGGGAGTTGGACTTTGTGTGCTTAGAGCTCGAGGAGTGTTCAGTTGAGCTCCTGGTGGCAGCGTAGCTGAGGGCGGAGCTCGATTTCGGAGTTCGCAAGTTTCGGCCACGCAAAGCTTCACCCTGTCAGTGGTCGTGCCGCGCCGCTTCGCTTTCTTTTTCGTGGCTGGTTAGCATTGGAGGTGGGTTGGTTTTCTTCCAAAATCACCGAATTACCTTTTATGTCTATTTTATAGATGCCCAGCATGCTAGATTTAGCATTTTGTTTATCTGGTAAAATCTGATAGTTGCCTGAAAAATTATGAAAATTATGATTAGAACCCCTGACATTTTTGGCATGTTTTGGAGACTTGTGGACACTAGAAAATATTTAATATTGGCCTTTTAACCTACATCTGGATACCCATAAATTTATTGTTCTGTTTATGTTCTTATCAACTTTAGTATTTGTCTCTCGCCCTTGGTAGGGGGTTCGAATGGTCGGGGTAGTGTAGGTTGTATTTACGCTCGTGCCTGGGGGTCGAGTGAATTTTTACAGCTGTTGCTAGCTTGGGTTCTTGGTAGGGTCGCGTCCCTCGAGTGTTGCCCTAGAGCTAGGCCTATTTTCTGTGTGATGTCAATACAGCCTGATTGGGTGCCCTCCGTAATTCCAGTCCTCCGTGGATGTCATGGTAGTAAGTGGGCGCAAGTTCGACTGGACCCGATGTGGCAGTCAGTGAGATTGGGTAGACTAAGCACCTCGTGAGTAAGTAGTTGCATACTTTCTTGTCTTGTTCCTTGAACATAGTAGATAGAGACATGATAGCTGTAGTTTCTTTCCAACTTTCTTTTTTTCTTTTCAGCATTTGTGTTATTTACACTTCTAGTAGACTTAGTAGGTAGATCGTTGGTCTTCGAGATGGTACCCACTGAGAACTACTTTGTTTATATAGTTCTCACACCGGCTGTCGGTGTTCTTTTTGCAAAGATATTTGCTTCCGTCCCTACACCTGCTGCTTCTTCTGACCGAGATAAGGGAATCGCGCGAGTTAGATCCCAACCTGCATTTGGAGAGCTAGATGTACCCAGTATTTGAATTTTGGGTTGTAATCCTGAACTATCTATGTCGTATTTTATTTTACCCTTTTGAGAGGTGGACTTGTATTTTGAAATTTACAGATGTACAGTGGATAGTTGTTTTATATAGCAGTTTTATTTCAGCTCTGATATTTATTAGTTTGTAGACTTTATCTTATACAGGTTTGACGCTTCGCTTGTGCAAGGATTTTCGTATAGGTGGCGGATTTGTTGGCAAACCAGGGTTGCAGTTCGACCTTGGGGCGTGACACCACCCCTTGCTCTCCCACTTATCAAACATTGCATAAATCAACAAGAGACACATATTGCATGTCATCAACATTTTCTCCCTTTCAAAGTATATAGGAGAGAGACTCCAGCCCCCACCCCCTCGCCCTCTCACTATCAAACATTGCAGAAAGCAGCAAGAAACACACATATATAGCATGCCATCAACATTTTCTGGGTTTCAAAGTATATAAGTACTTTTAGATCTAAAAACGGCAAGCAATATAAGCTATTTACAATGTTGAGAATGATAGTATATTATCTATCTTCTAACTGTTGGTACATCTCATAGGGAAAAGAATAGATTGGAAAGTTCTAATTCATCACATCATGTATGATAGTTGTTGTAGTATTTTTGAACAAATCTAGTGCAAAAACCAATAGAAACTATCCCTTCCTTCATGACGACTCTATCCATTGATCTGAGTCCTAGTTTCCATTTAGGTGAGTGAGCATCCATTTGCATATCTCCGCTAATTGGAGTTTGATACCAGTGAATTCTAACAAGTTAATTATGAGAATGGACTCACTGCCTTCCATTGCTGGGAAATCAAAATATCTTCCCAACAAAAGGGTAGTAAGAAAAACAAACAATCTCATAGTATTTTGAGAAAAAATATAGGTTTTGGGTAGGTTTTGGGTAGGTTTTGGAAGAAGTGGGTGATTTCTAACCAAAAATGAGCTAAAGAGAGAATAAAAGAGAATAATTGGAAAATGGGATAGGCTAAGGTATGGGTACACCGGAGAAACAGAAATATTTGTATTTTGAAGCCTTCTTATTTTGAAAACGAAAAAAGAGTTTTATGGGAAAAAGGGGTAAAACCATAAAAGTAAGTCAAGGTAAGGATGTGTCCTAAGAAGGTATGGTATAGGTCTTCCAAGGGTAAAGGGTGTTCCTAGGAGTTAACTAAAGGTCTAGGTAAATTAATGGAGAAAAGGAAGAAAATCATTCTCAAAGTACAATAATAAATATTTGTGATGATTATGTTTTCCTCAGAAGCAAGAGTAGTGTCAAGCATGTTGTCAGGGACTTAGCAAATTTCTGGCCCATGTCCCTGGCCCAAACTTCGCTATTGAATACCAATTAGCAAAGTTTGGGCCAGCGACATGGGCCAGAATTTTGCTAAGTCTCTGACAATGTGCTCCTATAAATACTGAATGATATGAATAGAGACCCCTTCGGATGCATTTCAGTTGAAAATAAATACTTCATGAATAAGAATGTCGTTCTTAAGCATTCCCATCAAAGATGGCTTGAACATAAAAATCCAGCTTGTTCTCTACCAATTCATTACATTTACACTTGGAGGAAGGTCAAATTTCTACCAATTCATTACATTTACACTTGGAAGAAGGTCAAATTTCGTCAGCAAGCAAGGAAGTGCAACAAAAAGTTGGAATATTAATGCCACAAGATAAACAAAATTGAATGACATTCAAGGTTATGGTAAATAAAGAAACTTTTAAAAAGTGAAGCAATTCAAGCAAAACAAAGCTAACAGCATCAGTGATTTCAAAAAAATTGAAGTACGTACTACGGGGAAAGTATTAGTGACAGATCAACTAACCAAATCCCTTCCCTGATTTAGAGCTGCAGATGTCACAATGCCAAGCATCCTGCACCAAATGAAAATTATGCATTTATATATTATTGCATAAAACCATGTAACAATTTTATATTGCACAAAAGTCGCCACATGATGCTACAAATGAACAAAAACAACAACAATGATCAACAATGAAAACCAAGCCTCTAGTGCCAACAACATGAGGTCTAGTACATATTAACATGAGACCTATTGTCCTTTCAAAACCTTAGCCAAGGTCATTTAAGTAAATCCTGGCGAACTTCAACACTGATAATTTTTTTTTCCAAACACAAAGACCTAAATAAAAGAACACCTAAAATCAAAATAACATTGACCAAAAAAATTACAAAACACGCACTGAAAATAGTGCCCCAAGACCAAAATATTTTCCTAAAATATACAAAAGAGAGCAAAGTATTTAAATTAGCAAAAAATGTTGGAATGTACTTGTACAATATAACTTGCATCCTTTGTTGAAACTCGTACTCTTTTTGTTAGTTTAGACATTTCCTAATGCGACAATGACTTCAGTTGATCTATCTAGATTTTAAGAGAGCATAACCATGCAATAGCTTACTTGGCATCCTTAAAGCAAATACCCAGAATTGATTCTCTGTATTTCATTATTGAATCTTGTACTTGTTGTGTATTTAGTCAATTTAGGTGAAGCATACAAGTTTTCTAGCAATGACTGAATAGATCACTGTTATCAAGCTCGAAGGCAATCTGCTATCAGCATTT
Organism: Tillandsia leiboldiana; assembly: GCA_029204045.2. Taxonomy (NCBI): domain Eukaryota; kingdom Viridiplantae; phylum Streptophyta; class Magnoliopsida; order Poales; family Bromeliaceae; genus Tillandsia; species Tillandsia leiboldiana. The sequence continues at coordinate 6,186,383 of CM055080.1, read as the reverse complement.
TTTTTGTTTTTGGCGAGCAACCTTGAAAAGTCGACACACTTTTACCAATCAATTATATAGTTTCTTTGTAATAATAGGCTAAGAGATTACTATGCTTGACATAGAGGCTTGCACCCTTGTCAGAGAACTCCCAAACACCTTCATATAGCCAGCAGATAATGGCACAAACAAAAACAGAAGCGGAGAAGCAATTATCTCTCCACTTTTCCTAAAGTGAGAAGGTTATTCCGAAGCATCACTACCTATTGAGCTTTAATCTCCATGACATAATTAGCCAAAATGCTAAGGTACTATGCACTCTAGCTCCTATGACTAAGAAGCTCTATCTTTCTATGTAGTTCTGCAGCTCAATAAAAAGAGTTTACCACAACCTTTAGACATTAAGCATGTTACAGGCACGTAGGATAAAATACATAAATGCATTATCTATAAACATCAAAAAATGCGCATGCATGTTAATATAAAAGTTTTCAGTATTTTTGTCATGTAAAGATTTACTAGGACGGCAAAAAACTCAAGACTAAGACACTAGAAAACACAATCAAAGAACTAATACAGAAACTACCACAGCTGTTTGAGGGAAAGCGCCCAACGCATGGTTGCTTATATTATCATATAACGACAAGCACCACCTTTTCCTTGCTCTTGGCGCAAAATATTCTGCAACAAACTTCCTCCAATAAAATATCGAATTATCCTACAACAAGAAGAAAGTAAATCTGAGTCTTCTTCAGCATATCACAAAGGTCTAATACTAGCTGCCCAGCAAAACAACCAACTTACTGTGGGCCGATGACGCTGGTGATACAGGTACTGCATAATCCGGCGAGAGCATATCCCACTCTCAATGGGGCGTTTCCCCAGACCAATCAGCTGCTGCTGTTTTTGCTGCTGCTGGATGATTTGGGCATGCTGAATCTGAGGAATGGACTGCAAGATCTGCTGCTGTTTCTGCTGCTGTTGTTGATGTAGCTGTAGCCTCTGCTGTTGGATTAAGGCCTGCAATTGCGGGCTCTGATCCTGCCCTTGAAGCAGCTGCTGGATCATCTGCTTCTGCAGTATATCCTCCTGCGTGACATCAATTCTTGCTTTCTTTATAGCATTTATTCGGCCATCCGGCGCGGAAGGAGACGTGATGCTTGAGGCACCTTGTTTCAGCTGCGGGTGGGGCGGTCCTGCAGAGAGCGAGGACTTGACATCTATGACAAGCGAGCTAGCACCGATGCTGGGAGCAGAGTTCGGCACGCCGTTGAGGACCCCACCACCATTTACGTCCCCAGAAGCGGAGCCCAAACCGGACCGCGCGGCCACCGACATGGAGTTTCACTGCACCGATGAACTGGCCATCTGTTTACAAGAAGATATACGAAAGAGGAAACCCTAATTTGCTTGCCTTCACCAAAAGGCCGAGTCTTTTTCTCTGCCAATTGCATCAAAGAGAAATATGATAAGTCAGTGAAAAATATCTACCAGAAATGTAGATCAGTAGCAAAACATACGCAGATGTAACAAATCAGCCATAAGATCCCTAAATTTGCGTTCTTGCTCCATTACACATTTACACACCTGAAGAAACCCTAACTTGTCAGTTCTCCCATTCTAAGATCCCATGAAGAAGGAGACGAGAAACAAGTACAACGAAGAAACGCAAACGAGATCAGTGAGACTCCCCAGATTGATTGCTAGATCAAAGGAAAAGAAGAGAACATAACTCACTAACACCTCAATCATTGATAAAGGGAATAAACTCATTTTTGCAAGAAAAAAAAAAGATCAAATCCTTTCCTATTCCACTCGATCGAACATATCATAGAAAAATCCCCAAAAAAACCTCCCAAAAAATGAAAGAAAAATAATGTAAATCAGCACATTGTCCCCACAAAAATGAGAAAGAGATCACAAATGAACCAAGTTTCGGTCGCGATAAATATCAAATACTTTCCTACTCCGACATAAAAATCTCGAAAAGTTCCAGAAAAAAAAAAATTAAAGAAAAAAGAGGAGCAAATTAACGCATTGCCACCCAAAAAAATGAAAAGAGATGAAAAAGACTAAATTTGGCTCACAAAAGAACATCAAATCCAAATCCTTTCCCACTCCACTCGATCAGCAGCGCCATAGAAAAATCCCAAAAATTCCCCAAAAAATGAAAGAAAATAAAAAAGAGTAAATTAAAACATCGTCGCCAAAAAAAAATGACAAAAAAAAAAAAAAAAAAAAAAAAAAACCGATTTTCGCTCACAAAGAACATTAAATCCTTTCCTACTCCCCTCGATCAAGAGGACCACAGAAAAATCCCAAAAAAAATTAAACAAAAAGCGCGTAAATTAACGCATTTACGCCCAAAAAAATCGAAAAGAGTTCGAAAAAAGACCAATTTTAGCTCTCAAAGAACATCAAATCCTTTCCTATTCCACTCGATCAACAGCACAATAAAAAAATCCCCGAAAAAAAAGCCTAAATTACCACATTGTCGCCTCAAAAACGAAGGAAAAAAAAAAAAAAAAAAAAATCCAAATCGTTTCCTTCTTTCTCGATCAACACCACAGTAGAAAAATCTCCTAAAAATCCCTACAATTAAAGAGGAAAAAAAAAAAACATTTAAATAACGAATCGAGATCGATGCTTACCTCCGAAACTACCAAAACTCTCCCGCGTCGGTTTCTGCGGGATCTTTCCTCGGAGCAGCGCCGTCCGACGAGGTGGGCTTTAAATAGCGAAGTTGAGCCGTAAAAATGCATGGAGACCCCTCAACTATAGGAAATTTGAAATAGGCGCCTCGAACTTTTTTTAATTGGCCCTGTCACCTCTTTTTATTATTCGTTAATTAACTAACTACTATCACTAAGCACAATTTTATTTTTTTGGCTAAAAATAATTAAAATTACTAAATTTAGTTACGAATTTTAAATAGGGAGGCCCAGAACTGCTTGACATAAATGTCAAATTGCAAAATATTCAATTTTTAATATAATATGTTTTAATTTTTTTTAATATGTTTTTCAAAAAAAAATTTGGTTTTCTTTTATTAGTGCACTTTTAGTTTAAAATAAATATCGAAATTGGAATGAAGAGAAATCGAAAATAAAATAATGAAAAATTCTAACTTATTTGGTTGGTAAGAGAAATTGAAACCGAAATCTCATTCAAATTAAAATTTTCCATCCGAATTCAAGATTTTAAATTTAAAATTAGATTTAAGTATCAAATTATATTAAATTTAAATTTATACTTAAGAAATTAAAATTAAATTTATAATTTATAATTCAAATTTAAATTTATAATTTAGGCCAAAATTAAATATAGATTGATATTTGAATTTAAATAATTGCCGGTAAAAAAAAATTCTCAATTTATATCTGAATTAGAGTTGATTTTCACCTCCATAATTAGAAACATCTTGAAAAAATTTGATTCTCCCAAAATAAAAATCAGAATATTAATCTCTCAAAACAAATTACTTATAATAGAAAAAAAATGATTCTAAATTTTTATTTTAAAATTTAAATTCTTTAAACTAAGCATGCTTTTATATAATATTATTATTTACTAATACTGAAAACAAAAAAACAAAAAAAAAAAAATTTAGTTGTGCTATCAGTAAATAATTACCCTCTAAGTATAGCATAATATTATGGACGCAACCTACGCTAGCTAATAAACGACTTCAAATATTAACTTTTATAAATTAATTAATAAGTTTAATAAAAATTTAAATTTATTTAACAAATAATATTTAATTTATAAAAATTAAAAGTTAAAAGAGTATTTCCAACAAAAATAAAAAATGTTGAAGGTTGAGGAGCTATGTCAAAATGCAGAGGTGCTATATGAAAACGTATTATAGTTGAGGGGATATCCGTACAATGTCCATCGAAAAGGGTAACGCGGGGAAGGGGTGACCGGCTACAACCGGTTTGGTAGCTCAGGGGCGACCGGATGCAGCCGGTCACCGGACTGCGCCTACGATATGCGCCAGAGCGACGTCGCGGTCCGACCGTGCGATATCGCGATCCGGAGGGTCAAGACGACACGTGGCTCATCCGATTCGACACGTGGCGTAACTTCATTGGGTCATAGGTTGGGGTCCGTGAAATCGAATTTCACGGTACGGAGAAACCGGGAGCGTGGGAAGCCAAAAAAAAAATCTGCTCGGTCAATGTCATTTACACCTAAAATATATAATATTTAATTAAATATTTTTATATTATATAAAAATCTAAAAAAAATTTATTGCAAAATATTTTGTTTACATCCTCTACATTTAAATTTTATCTATTTAAAAAAAAATAAAAATTTTTACTACTCATTTCGAAATAATTAGTAAAAAAAATTATGAATGAACTGTGAATCATACATCCAATTTGGTAGCATTGCTCAATGTTTTTTAAAAAAATATTTTTTTGTATATCGCACTTTAAATAGGGTGTATATCTTACGTCCCACTTATTCTAGAATAAAATAAATTTTATTAGTTACTTTCAAAATGAATAGTAGATAAAATTCTCCCCTTCGATGAATGGAATGTATATCATATACACCATTTAAAGATGTATGGATAGTATAATTTTTTTATTTTAGAAAAATACTATTTAATAGAGTGTACATCTTTTTACATCCAACTTATTCTAGATTTGATGAATTTTACTAGTTATCTCAAGGTGACTAGTGCACAAACCCCCCTATAATGAGTAGAATGTGTATAAATAGCATTACTTTTTATTTTACTGGAAAATTACTATATTATCACCACCAGCAATGCTACTTGTATACTTTATTTGGGATATACAATGTACATTTCAGTCATTCCAGGATGAAAAATTCTTCACCGATCATTTTGAAGTGTTTTTATAATTTTAAAGCTTTATAAAATTATATTCTATACATACGAGCAAAAAAAATTTATATAGTTAATAACTTTAATTAAAAATTTTATTTTATTATTTGATAAAATTTGATATATATAGTTGTTTTATTATTAATTGATAGTTAATAACTTTAATTAATTTTTGTACATTTTTTTTCCTAAATTTTTGAAAAAACTTCGTTTAAAGTTTGATATTTTATGGATTAAAGTGTTTTACTTTGCTATACTGTCATTTTATTTGTCTCGCTATTAAAATCAGCTCTTGTGATTTATAAATTATATTAATTTAATATGCTACTTAACAATAGTTATAATGGAAAGTGAGAGACTTAAATCAATAGAATATCAAACTAAAAATATAATAAATCACACAGAATATATATTTTTTTATAATTTTTTATTTAGAATAAGTATGATATAACTTTAGTTAGTTAATACGTAAATTATTCATTAATTATTGAACATTCCAATTAAATTGTCCGTATGCAAATTCTTCTCAGACTTTGGGAATAAAACACAAAATTTTAGAATAGTTTCAATAATTTGTAAATATTTCGGGGATGCGAATTATGGAAAATGCTACCCGTTATTTGGCCAAATATTTGGACACTTTTTTAAAATGATTTTAATAATTTACAAATAATGCTGCGGATGTGAATAATTCGTGAATAATTCGACAAAAAATTTAAGCAAAATATTTTGATAAACATTTTGTATCTCCAACTCTTCTCACCTTAAAAAAAAAAAAAGATGCTCAAAAAATTGTTTTTTTGCTCACCCTCTACTTTATTTTGCAACTCCCTATTTTTATATTCTTAATAATTATAATTATTTTAAATTTAGAAAAATAAAATTAATTTAATAGTCGGATTTTTTATTCTAAATTTTTAATTGATGAATATATAATTTTTATATATATTACATATCTGAATAATTAATAAATTTATTTTTTAAAATTAAATTTTTAACGAATTTAAAATTTAGGGTATAAATTTTGATCGAATCCGAATTAACTTACTATATATATATATATTTTTTTTTTTTTTTTTTTTTTTCAGAAAAGGGAAGGCTACCGTAGAGAACAAGCATTAGGCGTTCCCAACATGCTTCCATAATAATGTCCCCAACACCAATCACCTACCCGCGGAGAATTGTTTCGTGGACCTGGTTCACCATCTCATTGTGAACTTACTATATACTATTGGAAAAAATATATAAAATTTACTTTACTATCACCTAATCTTTATTATATAATTTTTAGTTTTACTATCTGTTTTTTTTTTATTTATTTATTTCATTTGAGCCGGTTCATAATTTTTAATTTAAAATTTTAAATGTGTTATTTATTTTTACAAATTAATTTTTATATTTTGTACATTTTGCGTAACTATAAATTTATAAAAAAATATCCAATGAGCTATCAAATTATTTAAATCAAAAAAATTAAAATACTAAATGGTAAAATTAAAATTTTAAAAGATTGAATAGTCGAAACAAAATGGTATCAAATTTAGATTAATTTTATATATTTTTATCTATATTTTTTTTTCTAGAACAAATAAATTATACCTGCAATTGCGTATAATACAAAATAAAAGTTGTAAAGGAATTACAGATCCTACGTACTTATAAAACATACTAAATAAGAATTAAGTTAAAAGTTAGGAATAATTGTTAAGGATATATATATATATATATATATATATATGTCTTTTTTTAAATTAGGGTTGAATCAAATTAATTAACACATTAAGTTAGTTTATAAAACATGGCATAGGCTTGGTGCATGAAACATATTATATGATCTTAAAGTTAATTTTTATTTATCGTTGCATATTTGTATCTATCTATATAATTAAAGTTTAATTAGTATTGGTTGACTATTTGACCGGACTCATTAGCATATTATATATATATATATATATATATATATATATATATATATATATATAAAAGTTTAGAAAAGTATGGCATTAAGAGAAGTGCACCCCAGCTCGCATGCGGCATTAGAATATTCGGGAGCGAGGTTCTCGATCAATTATCTAAGCTATTCGAATTCATCAAAACAACAACATAAAAAAAATTTATTAAAAATTTTATATACTTCTCTAATTCAGTACGATTTTACAAAAAGCACTTTTTGATAATTTTTTAGAATATTTTTTTCGTTGGAAGAGAAAGGTTGAGTTTACTATAAGACTCTTAAATTTTTTATCTAAAAAAAATATATAATGTGTAAATTTATATTTTATTTATTTATTTTTATAATAAAATATATCTTTTTCGCGCTCTCTATGGACTGATGCATTTGATTCTTTTATTATTTTTGATTTTTTTTATTTTTCGTGTATATGTGTTAGTAGTGTATGACGGACGTTTCGTCAAATTTCTAACAATATTATTAAAAAATTTGGAAAAAAACAAGGAAAAAAAAGAAGAAGAAAACTTGCTAAGTAAATGAACCAAAAGCACATAATTTTTGTTCTTTTGAGAATAATCATCTATAATTTAGGAATTAGAAAAAATGTAAAAGACCCACTTAAATTTCCAATTTTAACAATTAAACTTTTTAAATTTTATCAAATGTTTAATAAATCTTTATCTCAAATTACTAATTGTACAATCATTTTTGTCACTTGCATTGTATATAATCTTGCAAAGTTTTAAAATACAAAAAAGCACTATAAAATTTATTCTAACACATTTTTTAAAAGTAAGTTATTCTAACATTTAACAAAAACAATAAAGAAATTAAAGATAGCCTCAACTAATTCTTCAACTTTGATGCTTAATTAACCGAATTATTCTACTTTGATGCTTAATTATCTTACTATAATAATAATAATAATAATAATAATAAATAGTTTGTATTTTGAGGTCATACAAATTTATTTGCAAAATATGCGATCAAAATAATAAGAAAATTAGTAATTTTTGTTGGGAAGAGAAATCTATTAAATTATTTGTAACGATCCGGCCGCCCAAATTCAGGCCAAAAAATGTAAGCCCACTTAAATTTTTGTTCTTTTGAGAATAATCATCTATAATTTAGGAATTAGAAAAAATGTAAAAGACCCACTTAAATTTCCAATTTTAACAATTAAACTTTTTAAATTTTATCAAATGTTTAATAAATCTTTATCTCAAATTACTAATTGTACAATCATTTTTGTCACTTGCATTGTATATAATCTTGCAAAGTTTTAAAATACAAAAAAGCACTATAAAATTTATTCTAACACATTTTTTAAAAGTAAGTTATTCTAACATTTAACAAAAACAATAAAGAAATTAAAGATAGCCTCAACTAATTCTTCAACTTTGATGCTTAATTAACCGAATTATTCTACTTTGATGCTTAATTATCTTACTATAATAATAATAATAATAATAATAATAATAAATAGTTTGTATTTTGAGGTCATACAAATTTATTTGCAAAATATGCGATCAAAATAATAAGAAAATTAGTAATTTTTGTTGGGAAGAGGAATCTATTAAATTATTTGTAACGATCCGGCCGCCCAAATTCAGGCCAAAATACTTAAGCCCAGTTATTATTACTAGTGTCTATGTCTCATATAAGCCCAATTCACAATTCCATCCACATTCGATGTGGGACTATTGGGGGCGTCACAGACTCTCCCCAGGCTCAGCCGAGACTCGCCGCACATTTCCGGCTGGTTATTGGCTCTGATACCAAATGTAACGATCCGGCCCACTAGCAATAATAAGTTAATAACTCGTTGGACCCAAATCCCAGCCCAAAATGTTTAAGCCCAATTATTATTATTAATGTCTATGTCTCATATAAGCCCAATTATAATTCCATCCACATCCGATGTGGGACTATTGGGGCGTCACATTATTTAATAAAGTTTAGGAGCATTGATTGTTAAAATTAAAGTTGAGGTGTGTGTTTATAATTAAAAGTGCCAAAGTTTAGGCGACCATTGTATATTTTTCCCCTCTATGGAGTTTTATATTCTTAAGAGATTGCAAATAACTATAGATAGCAATATTTTGTCAATTTAAAATGATTAATATTAATATTAATTAAATGATTAAAAAATCACAGAAGAGCATGTCAGTAACATAGAATGATAATTTAATTCCTTCTCGCTCTATGGTTCAGATTTAATTTTTTTTTAATTATAATTTATAATAATAGATTATTTGAGGAGTGGCATCGATTATCAGATACCTTAAAGAAAAATATTTTGTTGTTTTGATACGGAGATAGTTAATTAAGTAATTTTTTCCCACTCTTTTTTTTTTTTTTTTTTTAAAATCTGTTTTCTCTCTTCTCAAATCAATTATTCTAGTCTAGTTGATAAATCAAATCAATTAGACTAATTAAACTGATAAATTAAACAAATAGTCTTGCTTTGTTCTATATAGATTTATTTAATTTATCTCTAAAACTCTGTGATACTAATTTTGTTTACTTTATTAAAACTCTTTGGTCAAGATTTATTATAAGTTTAACATTTAAATAGTAAAGTCTAGATTTATTCTAGTCTTAAGTTTGAATTGCATTATTCGATTTAGATTTATGTGATTTAAATTTATTAAAATTTAGATTTATAGGAGGTTTCCTTATACTTTACTGTCCAAATTTATTTTATCCTATTTAGATTGTACTAAATGTTTCAGATTTATTTAATAAAGATTTATTCGATTTATTCTACTAAAACTTTATAACTTAGAAATTTTTTCTCTACATTATTAATTATTTTTCTCTACATTATTAATTAATTCTATTAAAGATCTACACTTCAAATTTATTTAGAGCTTAAAATTTAAATTATAAAGTATGATCTCCTTATTTTAAAACATTAATTTTTACCATTAAAATTTGAATTAATTTAGCCCATATAAAATTAATCAAAAAATAAATTTAAATTATACCCTATATTTCTATTAAATCAAATATTTTTATTTTGCTATTATGATTCGAAATAATTTGACTAGTGTATTGAATGGAGAAAAAAATATTATAAAACTATCTCAGAATGTTAAGTTTATTTTATATTTTATCCATAATTTTTTTAAACTATACTGTAGTGTTTCGGTGCTCTGTAATTATTCGAGTGTAGTAAAATTAGCCGGTTAACCTATCCGGAGATTATCGGACCGACCAGGAATCGTTTTTGTGCGAAATGAATGCGAAAACAGATTCGGAATCGCGAAACCAAAGGAAACCGAAGTTTTCAAAGGCTTTGGGTGCCCATATTAAGTTTCGAGCATTCGGATAAGCAATTTTACTTTGCACAGTTTCAAATCCTCTTTTTGGATGCCAGAATATTACTATAACAGTCCGGAAGTGAGTTGGTGGGCTTACTCGGATGTATCGTATGATTCTGACACGTGCCGAGTGGTTGTTGAGATTCAGATGTTGTTTCGGACACTCGAGAAGGACTACAGTGGTATGATGTTTCGGATGCAGGATTGAGTGCTCGAGAAAGGGACTTTCTTGGCCAGGTTACGATGATTCAGATGCTCGAAACTAGAATCGAGCGCCCGAAAACTAGACTTGGACCGTTGGCGCAGGTTAGTTCTGTTGATCCGAGGGCTCTTTCTATTCACTCATTTCCTCTATAAATTGAGCCCCTTATTCACTGAGTAGCTCTTTTACTTCCCTTTACCCAGAGGAAATGTGGAAGCTAGATTCTTCTCCTCCAACTTCTTCTTCTTCCTCCTGGTGAGTCGCTAGCAGATATGGGCCTGTTAGACTTCATCAACAATAGCATTTGAAGCTTCTATTAGAGTCTATTGGAGCTTCGGATTGCTATGGAGTGTGATGTTCATGTGGTAGCTAAGGAGTGAAACCGACGTAGTGATTGTGGTGACCCAGATCTCCGCAGGGCTTCTACAGTGCGATTAGCAGCTTCTGGAGGCCTATGTGGCATGTCGACGGTGTTTCTGCACCAATTTGGACTCAAGTGATGGACTTCGGGTGTATACTGGATCACGTGAGTGATCGGAGGACCCTGTCGGATGTTTTGATGTGGTTTCGCGGCGAAACGGTTATTAAAATTGGACTCAGCGCGAAATTTGAGTAAAGAACACTTCTCCGGGAATTTTCGGCAAATTTTAGAAGAGGAATTTGGCAAATCGGACTTCGGATTTGGATTCAGCGCGCGAAAACGGTCAAGATGGACTATTTACTTGTATTTTTCGGAGCCCGGATGACCCGGCACGGATTTCGAGGTGTTTGGTACTGTTTCGGCCGCCGGAGGGGCGCCGGCGGCGGCGGCGGGCGGCGGAGCGCGGCGGCTGGCGGCGGCGGAGGCGCGCGGTCCACCGCGGAGGCGTGCACCCGGGGGGCTGGCCACGTGGCGGCTCCCAGTTGGCGGGCGCAGCAGGCGCGGTCCACAGGATCGTCGCGGGTGCACGGTGGACCGGGTGCGGACACGTGGCTGATTTTGGTTGGCGGGTTCTGGTGCGCGCGGTCCACGCGACGGGAGGCAGGTGCCTCGGGGCGCGTGCCCGACGTGCGGCAGCGGGAGGCGCGGTCGCGCACGTGGGCGCGGCGTGGGCGCGGTCGGGGGCGACGTGGGGGCGCCACGTGGCACCACGTGGTTGGTCGGGCGCAGCGGAGCACAGCACAGTGCTTGGACACGTGGCGCTGCGTGGTTCGCTGGCTCAGGTGCGCCGGGCGCGGGGAGCAGTGCTGGGCCACGTGGCGGCCCGTGAGCGTTCCGGGCGCACACAGTAACGGGCCCGGCCCGTTACTGTAGCAGCCCGGAAGTACCGGGCGCCCGAAACTTTGGGCCAAAAGTCCAAAGGTGGATTTTCGGGCTGGCCTATAAATAGCTGGCTTGCTTGGGCTTTTTGCCCCCTTTCCCGAGCTCCCCTGCCCATAGCCCCTTTAGCAAAGTTGGAGATCTTCATCTTGCGCATCTTCTGGCAGAGGCCCGGATTTTTGGAAGCCGCAGCGTCGACGACTTCGGCATCGGAGCGCAGTGTGGCGATTTTTCATCGGAGGCCCGTTATCGTCGCAGTTTGATCCGAGAGGTCTTCAGAGCTACTCCGTCAGTATTTTTGGACGATTTCTGCGGCGTTGGAATCATGAGAGGTACGTCTTCGATTTTCGTGTTGATCATCTTGCTGGATTCAGAGTTCATGACACGGTTTTCGAGGCATTTCTAAGCCGCTGTTTTCTGGTGGAGTTTTTGGACAGCGGCCCCTTGCCGGAATTTTATCTCCGCACCCGAGTGTCGGATCGAGACGAGCCTATACACTTTTTGGATCTACTCGTCGCAAGGATTATCATTGTATTTTTCCGGGATTTTTCTGAGGCTTGCCCGAAGGTATACTATTCCCCTTTTATCTGTGTTTGAGTTTACAGTGGTGTGGTTGTGAGTGTTTGCGCACCTGTACTGTGGAATTTGTAACTCGGCCTACGGGGCTCGGATTTGGGCGTGCAGGTACCCGTTTCGAAGGTCTCGACGAGACGCTCGCTGTGATATTTTTATTGGAATTTTTGGAGTTCGTTTTACAGGTGAAAATTTCGCATTAAGGGGACTGTTCCCAGCAGATTTGTGATGCTTGGATTTTATGGAATTAAGTGTAACTTTGGGTTGTGTTTTTGTACCCAGGAGGTATTGATCACTGTTCCTGTATCGTTGGATTGGTGGGTGTGTAGAGATATCTGTTTCTGGACTGTCTCAGCTGTGCGACTCCGGACAGTTAGCATTTTCAGGTGGGTGGCCTTGTCTCCAAGATTGACGGACTGTGCTTTAAATCTGCTATAGTAGGACTATGCATGATAGTGAAATGCTTGTGCAGCATGTTAGAATGTAGGAATTGCTATTCCTTGTATTATCTGATGGTATTGTCATCTCCTTGCTTTCTACCATCTGTAAATTATAGTTATTGGAACTTGACCTAGCACCCCGTCATATGTTGCATGTGTAACCAGACTAGTAGAAAACCCTCACTTGGGCTAGGGTTATTTCTGCTTTAGACATCCACACTTCTACTTTCCTGGACATAGTGTTCTTCCTCGCCCGGGTAGTGGGCCGAGTGGTCAGGAGTTATCTTTTAGTGTGGGATGCATGTTACACTCGTGCTTGGGAGCAGAGTGGAGTCTGGTAGATGTAGTTGGTTGTTCATTTATAGCGGGAGCTGTTTGGGTAGACGGCCGGTCCGAGATGTTTTATTTTTCTTGTTTTATCTGTCGCCGCTGTGTTAGTGGCAGCGGTAGATCAGTGTTAGCAGGACCTTAAAACCCAGAACCTTTTTGGACACACATATGATTTTTGCCAACCAAATATTTTCTTCCAAGCATCGTAGGGTCGCCTGAGTCTGTTCCTGTTTGATTGGACGAAGGCATTAGCTCTTCGAGGCTTAGATGTAAAACTTGGTTTCAACTGTTTTCCTAAAAAGAACTAAAAATCATTAAATATGGATTTCTTACAGATCAGATGGCTTCAGTAAGAAATGTCACCTTTTTTTTCCTATAATTAACCCCCGAGATGATTCGAGTGGTCTGGGTTCTAAGGTCTGCCTTCTTCTTGGGAACGAGATCAACGAGAGGCTATGCCTAAAGCTGTTCTTGTTTGATTTGGATTGTAGGTTCTAGTCTTTCGGGGTTTCCGGACCTTCCTCGTGTCAGGGGTTGCAATGTTGGCCTTTTGAGGCAGTTCTCGCAGTGGATGTGCGACTTTGTGCTATGAGTTGGTAGAGTAGTGATCTAGAGGTTGTTTTCCTGATTTAGTGGTGGAGGTGGTTCTCCCACTTAGCCCTGAGGATCTTGGGGTTTTGGCAGATCGAGTGTGGAGTTTCCCGACTCCCATGGTCTGCATTATCAGATTGAGTCGTTGGAGGGTTCTCCGACATAGCTGTGAGAGTGTTTGTGGTCTTTCCTGTTCGAGTCGAGGTCCTTTTTTCCGCTGAGTTGTGCTTGAGCTTGGAGTTACCGATCTTTTTGATCGTGGATCATTGCTGCATGAGCC
>CM055080.1:6052785-6172453 GCA_029204045.2 Tillandsia leiboldiana | reverse complement strand
TTTTTTTAAAAAATAGAATAATATATTTATTGTAGGGACATACATATGAATAATTTAACCTTTTTAAAAAATAAATATGAATATATTTAATATGGATATGTTTATTCGAAGCTATATAAAATTAACCTAAAAAAAAGAAAAAAAATGTAATCCAACCATATCCCGCAAAGATCATCGCAGCAACTCCCCCACCCACGACGAAAAGGGTTGAATCGAAAATCAAATTTCAATCCATCTCGCAAACGTAGAAATTGCCTCAAAACATTGAGAAAAGGTGGTTTTGGGACAGAGTGTGTTTGCAAATTCGAACAAATATATGTAGCAGATCGAAAAACAAAACAAATTTTACAAAAAATCGATAGAAATCTCAACAAAAATCGGTGGAAATTAGGATGAAAACAAATAAAATTAGTTAAATTAAATAATAAAAAATTTAGAAAATGTACCAGCTAAGAAGGACCCGAAAAATCACAGGGTGGATTCAGATCTCGCAAGTGAAAAAATAAAAAAGAGTGTTTGGATCGGATTGGGCTTCGAGATCCAAACAAGAAGCTGATCTTGCTAAATACCTCGGTCAATTAATCGAAAATAAAAAAAATATAAAGATACAAAATTTGACTAGGTTTTGGCGTCGGATGTGGAGCCGAGGAGCTTCTACCGACGACGACGAGAAGAGAAAGGGGGAGTATTTATTTATAGGGGAGGGGTTTAGGGTTTTTGAGCGGGTGGGGTTTTTGATTTTATTTTTACAAACTGCCCCTACGTTATTATGGAAATTTCTCCAGATTGCTGCGGTTTATTGTAAATTTGTGGTGATAAATATTAATTTTTTTTTTTAAAAATTTATGAATAAAACGAATGAGCATCTATTTAATTAGGTTTGGGCATTCCGTGATATCTACAAATACCCGTACATATAATTTTAATATTTTTATTTACATAATTTTAAAAAAATTTAACCATAATTTTTTTTTTTTTTTTTTTCGTTGAGATCACCTTTCGTACTGTGCCATCTCTTCCGTCGGACCGCTCTGCCATCCTTAGACAGCTCGACCTATGTCGAACCGCAAAGTATTTATTTAAATTTTCGTCTATACTTTCTCTAGGTTTATTATATTTATCTAAAAAATGTAAGACTTTTCAGATTTTCTTATTTTTTTTCCCATTAGTTGTAAATAATATAGGAGCATTCCTAACACATATTTGAATTTTAAAAATATATATTTTATATTTTATATTTAAAAAATATAGGAGTAAAAAAAAGAAAAATACTACATGTATACTCCGTAAAGGGTGTACATCTCACACCCCCACCATCTAAGGGTGGGGTATGGTGAGGGGTCACTCAAACTAAGTACAAATATCTTCAATAAATTTATAATACAATCCAAATCCCCTCATAAGTAACTATAGAAAGTATAGTAGCAAAAGAAGTTAGATTTTTCAAATGATCACATAATTATAGCAAGGAATTATCAATGAAAATGTACAAATTGGTAAGCAATGAGTCTGAGAACTGATTTATAAAACCTGTTTCCACAACCTACAATATTTATCAAGCCTAGTAAAAAAAAAACTCATCCTTACATCTAGGTTTAGAAAAAAAAAACTCATATTTTATTCTTATTTCCATAAATTTAAATTACTCAAAAACGGACAAAAACTTCAAATTTAATATATTTCAAATAAATAAAAAGAAATGAATTTTTTTTAAAAAATAAAAAATATATCAAATAACAAATATATACCCTATAAAGTTTAATTTTTCATGTTTGTTCATATCTCAATCTTATCCTTACAAATATATTTTATAATTATAATTAAATATAATATTTTTTTAAATAATAATAATAATAATATTTACTGTAGGGACATACATATGAATAATTTAAACTTTTTTTAAAAATAAATATGAATATATTTAATATTGGATATGTTTATACAAAGCTATATAAAATTAACCTAAAAAAAAAAAAAAAAATGTAATCCAACCATATCTCCGCAAAGATTATCGCAGCAACGCCCCCACGGACGAAAAGGGTTGAATCGAAAATCAAATTTCAAATCCATCTCGCAAACATAGAAATTGCCTCAAAACATTGAGAAAAGGTGGTTTTGGGACAGAGTGTGTTTGCAAATTCGAACAAATATATGCAGGAGATCGAAAAAACAAAACAAATTTTACAAAAATCGATAGAAATCTCACAAAAATCGGTGGAAATTAGGATTGAAACAAATAAAAATTAGTTAAATTAAATAATAAAAAAATTTAATTTTATATCATGCGGATGTCTATATATCAGAGTTCCCCACAGGGAAATCCCCACAGGGATGCGGATGTCTATATATCAATCATATATGATGCAGTCTGGAATACAAGAAATATGTATCTCTGAATAAAAGCAAGTATAATGACCAAGAAGGCATGATAAGTCCAAGCATATGCTACTATACTGATATCTGAATAGAAGCAAGTCTATGTAGTGATCGAGCAAACATGATATATATGTCCAAATATGAGCTAATGAACTGTCATATAACTAATGACCAATCAAGCAGGTATTATGTCCAGGTATAAGCAAGGGATACTAAATCAATAGAAATAAAGCTCATAAACATAATCTGGGCTAAATAGAAGAACAGGTGTCCGACTGGACTAAAGCAACCAGAGGGCCGAAGAGATAAAGCCCGGGACCGAAGATAACCCACCTCAATGTAGGCCGATCAACGACTCCAACAGAAGGCTCGGGGCCGGAGTCAGACTGCAAAGACCTGAATCACGAACATTGATCAGGAATGACTCACACATACCCAAATCCAATCCGGAACACGAAAGTCGCACCGAAAACCGTAAAGCCGACAATTTCGCCGGTTTACGGAACGAAATCCGATTTCCGCTCAACGAAAACCTACAGACTTCTAATAAATTGCCTAACAAGTGTGTAATACTGTCTAAAGACAGCTAGCATGCTACATTTGCAACAGGGCCCATAATATTCACCGAATTGCATAATTACAATTATTTTAAAGCTTATTTCGACTTGTTCTCTAAATCCGGGAAGCCAGAGACAGCGCCGTGAGTTTCAGCACGTCCGTTACGACGAGACGAACTCGTGCTCATGGGCTTGGGCCAGCATAGGGCCCAAATACAAAGTTGGCCCATAAATACTTAGGGTCCAAAACACCACTTTGCTACAACTATTTATATACTTGATCAATTTGAAAGCTAACTGAAACATGGCACTTAGTGAGGACAGAGGACAGTGATGCTCGACCTGTGGCTTGCCGGAGAGTGGCCGGGAAGTTGGCCGGAGCTACACCACTTCAGCACAAGGTTCGGGTTGCACAAGTTGGGACCAAAACCTTATCAAAAGCCCACAAAGGCAAGCATCAGCTTAAGAAACCTTCACAGAGGTTGCTGGGTCAATTCCAGACCCACAGGCGGCGACAGCACGACGGTGGAGCTCGAGTTGCCCACTTGGTGCAACTATAGAGGTAAGCAACCTCACGTTAAAAACTCCATGCAATGGCTTTGGAAGCTTCCTATGATCAAAATAAGCGTAACTGGACAGCTTACGACGGCGGTGGGAAGCGCCGGCGGCGCGCGGCGGCGGAGCTCGGCCAAGCTCGGGCCCTCTAACGGCGGATTCCGGTCGGCGAGGCCTGGGCCGGCGCAAGATGGACCAAAGTGTTGCCCTCGCTCCACGGGGCTTCCAGAGGTGGTGGCCGGCGGCGTGGGTGCGCGGCGGCGCCGGACGGCGAGGTTCGGCCGAAGAACCAAAAAGCCCGAAACTAGGGCTTCACTGCGCGGCTTGGATCCTCGACCGATCGTCCAGAGACTTGGTGAACTCCTTTCAGTCGATGAGGAGACGAAGATCAACGTCTCTGATCTAAGTTTCAACGGCCGGGATGAAGCCCGGCCGCAGATCTGGCTGGAAATTGCACTTCCGGCAAGAAGTCGCTCCCGCCGGCGATGGGGTGGACGGCGATGGACCAAACTTCACAGAGACGTGCCACTCGATGTCAGGAACAAGATGGTTGGGTTCAAAGGCCACTATAAACGAAAAGTTTTCAACCTTCTTACCTCGCCGGAAAACCGAGGAAGAAAGACAACCTCCGCGGCGGCACACGGCGGCGGCTGGCGTCGGTACACCCCGGGCTCGGTTGAGGCTTCACAGAGGACTCCACAGGAATAAGGTTTGATCAACTTGGTCCTTCCCAAGCACCCTCCTCACCAACAACCCGAGAGAAGAAGCTTCCTTGTCTTCTTCTTCTTCTCCGGCGACGGGGACTGCAGCGGCGCCGACGCGACGGTTGGAGGAGATGGTGGGGGCGTCGGTTCCAGAGGGGGAGGCAGAGGGGCTCGGCTAGGGTTTCCAAACCCAAACCCTCAAATGCAATTTATATACATAATGCACAAAATGCCATAAACCCCTTCAACTCTTATTATTTAGGGCTGAGTCCCTCACAGAGTTTGAGTTTCGCAATCAGGTCCCTTTCCAAGAATTTTCACGAATTTCATAGCATAAAATATAGGGGTCTTTGTGAAAAAATACGGCAATTTTTGCTGTTTTTCACGCTTTACGAGGCATTCTAGTCGTCAAAACGAAAAACGGACTTCGCCACGATGTCCGGCTCGGCGAAAAACTATCAAGTAGCGATTTTTTGTTTTTCGACAAAATACCTGAATAAATTCTCGGTCCATAATTACTGTCCCATTATACAGTTTTTCACGCCTTTTGAGATTCTAGGATCGTCAAACAGAAATTCCGTCAGTGCCAATGAACTCAGATCGATGAAACCGATCAAAACGGCTGGATCGCTACGCTCGGAGTCCAGATAGTGAATTGGCTAACGTTGGCACCAAGGGGATTTAGAAATAGGGGTTACTATTCATCCACTGTTCACTTAAGTCATCCACTGTACAACTGTATAAGTTAATACAGTCGTCGAAAAACCACCGAAAAGAACTTGGACTCGATCTTTTATTTAATTCACTTTTAAAATATCTCGATTATTACAGTGGCGGTCTGTTACGCCCGCTTTTTGCGAACTCTGATTTAAAAAAAAAAAAAAAAAAAAAAAAAATAGACTGGATTTAAAACTCGGGGCGTGACAGATTTCTAACAATTAAATACAAAACCAAACATTTTACACTTACCATTCAACCAATTTTAATTAATTTAAATCAACAAAATAGAAAACAAAATAACTACATTTTAAAATTTAATAATTTGCATGAATAGATGATAAAATTTTTAGAATTATGGTTCCAAAGTTTAATTTCAATATATATTGTGACATTTTCTTAAATCTAGGTTTAGAAAAAAAAAACTCATATTTTATTCTTATTTCCATAAATTTAAATTACTCAAAAACTGACAAAAACTTCAAATTTAATATATTTCAAATAAATAAAAAGAAATGAATTTTTCTAAAAAAATAAAAAATATATCAAATAACAAATATATAACCTATAAAGTTTAATTTTTCATATTTGTTCATATCTCAATCTTATCCTTACAAATATATTTTATAATTATAATTAAATATAATATTTTTTACAATAATAATAATAATAATATTTACTGTAGGGGACATACATATGAATAATTTAAACTTTTTATAAAATAAATATGAATATATTTAATATTGGATATGTTTATTCAAAGCTATATAAAATTAACCTTAAAAAAAGAAAAAAAAATGTAATCCAACCATATCTCCGCAAAGATCATCGCAGCAACTCCCCCACGGACGAAAAGGGTTGAATCGAAAATCAAATTTCAAATCCATCTCGCAAACGTAGAAATTGCCTCAAAACATTGAGAAAAGGTGGTTTTGGGACAGAGTGTGTTTGCAAATTCGAACAAATATATGCAGCAGATCGAAAAAACAAAACAAATTTTACAAAAATCGATAGAAATCTCACAAAAATCGGTGGAAATTAGGATTGAAACAAATTAAAATTAGTTAAATTAAATAATAAAAAAATTTAGAAAATGTACCGGCTAAGAAGGACCCGGAAAATCACAGAGTGGATTCAGATCTAGGCGAGTCTCGCTGGGATCGATCGATCTCGCAAGGTGAAAAAATAAAAAAGGGATTGTTTGGATCGGATTGGGCTTTGAGATCCAAACAAGAAGCTGATCTTGCTAAATACTCGGTCAATTAATCGAAAATCAAAAAAAGATAAAAGATACAAAATTTGGACTAGGGTTTTGGCGTCGGATGTGGAGCCGAGGAGCTTCTACAGACGACGAGAAAGAGAAAGGAGGAGAGTATTTATTTATAGGGGAGGGGTTTAGGGTTTTTGAGCGGGTGGGGTTTTGATTTTACAAAACTGCCCCTACGTTGTTGTGGAAATTTCTCCGGATTGCTGTGGTTTATTGTAAATTTGTGGTGATAAATATTAATTTTTTTATTTAAAAATTTATGAATAAAACGAATGAGCATCTATTTAATTAGGTTTGGGCATTCCGTGATATCTACAAATACCCGTACATATATTTTTAATATTTTTATTTACATAATTTTAAAAAAATTTAACCATAATTTATTTTATTTTTTTGTTGAGGTCGCCTTTCGTACTGTGCCATCTCTTCCGTCGCACCGCTCTGCCATCCTTAGACAGCTCGACCTATGTCGAACCGCAAAGTATTTATTTATAATTTTCGTCTATACTTTCTCTAGGTTTATTATATTTATCTAAAAAATGTAAGACTTTTCAGATTTTCTTATTTTTTTTTCCCATTAATTGTAAATAATATAGGAGCATTCCTAACACATATAGTAAATTTTAAAAATATATATTTTATATTTTATATTTAAAAAATATAGGAGTAAAAAAAAAGAAAAATACTACATGTATACTCCGAAAGGGGTGTACATCTCACACCCCCACCATCTAAGGGTGGGGGTATGGTGAGGGGTCACTCAAACTAAGTACAAATATCTTCAATAAATTTATAATACAATCCAAATCCCCTCATAAGTAACTATAGAAAGTATAGTTGCAAAAGAAGTTAGATTTTTCAAATGATCACATAATTATAGCAGGAAATTATCAATGAAAATGTACAAATTGGTAAGCAATGAGTCTGAGAACTGATTTATAAAACCTGTTTCCACAACCTACAATAAATATCAAGCCTAGTAAAAATTAAATACAAAAATCCTTAATAAATTTATAATGTAATCCAACCCCCCTAATAAGCAACTATAGAAATAAACAATTTGGACGACATGCACATATCTAGAATTGTAATTAAAAGAACGCGGCAATAACAAACAAAACATAAGCAATCAAACAAATGAGTACAGACTAAATATAGAAAGGTGTTGTATAAAACTGTCGAACGAACAATTCTAATTATAAGATTTCCTGTTTAAAAATTATACACATCTACACAGAGAATTGTAAGTTTCAAACACATGAAATTATGCAACAAAAAGTAAGCAGGTGAAAAGAGCATACCCTACGCGGAGCGTAGTAGCTAAGTACCGAGTAACTTATACTGCACCAACCTCCAATCACCCTAATTCGATAGTTTGCCGTCTTGGTTTCGTTTTTTCCTGTAGTAAGGTAGAAGCAGCATTAAGGTAATAGCACGAACAACTGAAACATCTGCGATTGCATCAATTGAGGATGCACAATAGAAGAAATTGTTCTATGCCCGAGCACAGGTCTATTTCAAGTATTTCATTCTTTCTATACCAAACCACAGTTTTAAGGAAAATAGTTAATTTTGCTTATTTTAAACCCAATATTTGAATCAAGAGAAAGAACAACAATGATCACTTTGCCACATATTTTGAGCAACAAACGAAGCTTTAACTCTTCGAATTTCCATTGAAAGATTAGATAAAAAAAAAAAAGAAAGGAAAGCACAGCTTATACATGACAATCAAAAATAAAGAGAATACTCTGAAGAAAATACAGTAAACAACAGCAGGCAATTGAGGTAAATGCAATCCACATTAGCTGCACCCAATATTAAAGCGAGGACTCACCATCGTAAACACGAAAATTTGTAGAAAAGAATGAAAGCAAGAACAACGGAATTCATTCCCAAATTTTTAAGTGCATCCTACAACTTATTTGCAAGTATTTAATTGCATCCTACCACTAACTTACACCATAATTAGGAGGCCAACAATGTACGTAGTGCAAAGCATGGACAGCAAAAAACTGAAGTCAAACAATTCTGGCGCCAATTGAAGCAATGTATAAGATAGCATTTGGAACATAGTAGAAAGCAAGCACCACTCAACATAATTATAGGTAAGGAGTCACTTCTTTTTTTTTTTTATTAAGGAGGAGGGGGGAAGGGGGGGGGAGGGCTCAGAAATATATGCAGGTAATGATGTGAGACTAGAAGCATAACCAATTTCCCACCAAATCAATCATTATGTATAGATTAGCTCTTTCGTATTAAAGAGCAAGTCATCCAAAGCCACGCCTCGTATGCATCATGAACATGAAAATAATGAGTAGAGAAATTGGATGCAACTATAGCAAATACAGAAGTAAAAGAGGAAATGATTTGGGCGGTTTAGGGAAAGAAAGGAGAGCATGACACACTGTGACAGCAATCTTTTGAGATTTAGCAAATGTAGAAACGTATAGATTATTCCAAAGTACTTTCCGAGCAAATAAGCTCCAATAGATTGAACGATCATCCCTAACTGGTTGCCCAAAGAGGCCTTCCATAGTTAGTTTTTCCTGCACCATCATCATTGCCCAAAAAAGTAAAAAGGTAATGAACGTCAACCTACATAAAAGATAGCATTTTACTACAACTTGTCTCTTAAGTTTCTTGTTTAAGAAGGCAACATCATATCCCAAGCTACATAATAGACAGCATTTTACTACAACTTGTCTCTTAAGCTTCTTGTTTAAGAAGGCAACATTGTATCCCAACTTGTTTAAATTTGTATTTTGTTAATCATCTAAAATAACGAACCCACAAATTATAGAGCGGAGTGCCGCAGTAGCAAACCAAATAGGAGGACTGACATAGACCAGTAAAGGAAAAAACAAATAAACAAATCTGGGAAGAACATGCAGAAAGAGACTCAGATTGATTGATGCATAGTATGCACACATCTTCTTTAGTATTGGAGAATGGGTAAGTTGCATACTATTTTCAGTAGGAAACCATTTCAGAAATTAACGTCTTTTCTTCAGCATGTGTCAATCTATATGCAACTAAGTAAGCAATCTATTCTTCCCTAAAAACAAAGTGTCAATTATATATTGTTTCATTATAAATTTTAAAATATTATAAATTTTATTTTTTTTTATTGTCACTCTCTCAACGTTTAAAACAAAAACAATAAAACAAAAAAAGAAATCAAGAAAAGTCGTTGCGAGTAGAGAAAGAGAGAAAGAGAAAAGAAAAAAGAAAATAGAAATATAGAAGGACGAAAAAAAAAACGAAGGAAAAATAAAAAAAGGAATGCTACATGTACACCTTGGGATACACCAACACCCCCACCCAGCTAAGGGTGGGAATGTTTTTTAGACCCCTAAAAAACATCCCCATCCTTAGCTGGATGGGGGTGTGAGATGTACATCCCTTGGGGGTGTACATTTAGTTTTTTTCCATAAAAAAAAAAAGTGGGGAAGACGAATAAACTATTATTTTTTTTTTTATAAAAAAAGCATCTAACTAATTATTTTTTTTATCCTAAAATTACTAATTGTTTACTTAATTGATTTTTCCAAACAAACTAACTAAAAAAAATACAAAATAAAATAATTTAATCTATTACTCTATATCAAAAAGTTTGTCAAACATATCCTAATTCTACTTCTTTTTCAAGTATTCTCTAGCTATGCGTAAATCATTTGACGGCCACAGGTACTCACAAGTTATCTATAAATTTATGAATACGAACACTACATTATATAATAAATTATATTATATTTTTTTCACAAATTATATATATAAATATTATGTGTGAAATTTATATAAACAAAATAAATCACTATAAATATGATGACCCCATATTGCCCAACCAATCCGTTTGCCCAATAATTGTTGATTCTTCACTAGCCAAATTCTTTATTGGGCCAGAGTTTTGCAGCTTAAAATATTTTATGCTTGTAAAATTTTCACAGTTATATATATTTTTTTTATTTTTATATTTATTTCTTTTTATCACAACTTAAATTATATTTCGTCCCGTTAGGAGACCACTATTATCCTAATCTTACAAACCAAATTTTAAAAACATCCCTAAATCTATTCCTAATATCAATTTTATCCCTCAATATTATATTACACCAACCCTAGAAAACAAATATTATCCAAACCAAACCCTACCAATCATGCTTTTAAAAATATAGGAGATAATAATTATATGAAACTTTATGTTTAATTATATATACAAATTATTTCCAAATTATAAGTAAAATCATTCTTATTCTCCATGCAATGTATTAATCAACTGGTATAGCTAACACACTTCAGTTTTTTAAACTTTAAAATCATTGAATTTCAAAATCATATATAAATTTTTACTCATTTACGAAAAATTTAATTTTTTTCAAGCTCTACAAATTTCTCACTTAACCATGTAAATTTATACTCCAATTCAATTTATTAAGATTACTTTTCTTATCATCAAGTTTTACTTTTAATGATAAAAGTAAACACAATTATCATATTCAACTTTGTAATAATCAGAATTTTTATTTTTTAATAAATAAAAGAAAAAAATGAAATTCAAGTTGATTTTGAATTCGAAAGAGCAAAGTGACCTAATTGATCATTTACCGGTGTGCAAGTCGCACAGTTTTCGGAGCACTATTTCCGCCTTTCATATCCGAGTCTGATCTCGAAAATCCGAAATCGTCAGTGCGACCGTCTCGTCGAATCGATGAAGAATGATACAACTCGATTTTTGATCCGACGGTCGGATCGTACAGAAATCAGCGAAAAAGCGGACGGAAACCGTGACTTAAGTGAATAGTGCCAATGAATAGTAACCTACTGACTTAATTCCCTCGCCAACCAACATCGACCGATCGATCGTTTGGAGTCCGGATCTGACGATCCAGATAGTCGATTTCAATGGCGTCGTCGTTCTAAGCGCAGTGGCGCTGACAAAATCTGCGTTTGACGAGTCTAAAGCGTCGTAAAGCGTGCCGAACTGTTTAATTTACAGTATAAGATGGATTTTTAAATTTATGAAGCTCAAATTTATCGAACCAAAATCGCTACCTGATAGGTTTCGTCGAGCCGGACGTCGTGGCAAAGTCCGTTTTTTTGTTTGGCGACTCTTTTGCCTCGAAAAGCGTGAAAAGGGCAGAAAATGTAGTATTTTGCACATGAGACCATATATTTTATGCTCCGAAATCCATGCTACTTCACGGAGAGGGACTATTGTGTGAGAGGAACATGCTGTGAGGGACTTGGAGCAGAATTTGCAATGTGGAGGGACCTAAATGCATTTTATTGCATTTGTATATAAAAGTTGCACTAGGGTTTCTCTTTAACAAACCCTAAACCCAGAGAATCTTGCACCCAGCCACCATAGTCGACCTCTTCACCTCCCTCTGCTCCTTTCACGACCGAACGCCGCCGGCCGCCGCCTCCTCTCGCCGGAGAAGAAGAAGAAACAAAGGAGAAGCTTAGATCTTGGTTGGGTTGGAGTAGGAAGCAACGAGAGGATCTCATCTTGCACCAGACTTCTTCTGGAATCTCCTCTGTGCCTGTGAGACCCAGCCGAGGTGTTTCCGACACCTTGCACCGCCGCGCGCCGCCGGCGGAGAATCTCCTTCTTCTTTCTTTTTCCGACGAGGTGAGTTCTTGCAACCCTTTTATTTTAAATGGCCCAAAGACCGATGTGGTAGTTTCCTGATGTTGAGAGGACCAACTTGGTGAAGCCCGAGTCGCCGCCGTCGACCCTGTTGCTGGCGGGAGCAACATCTCACCGGAAAACCGCATCTTGGCCGATCTTGGGCGCGGCTTCATCCAACCGTTGGAATCCAGATCTTAACCGTTGGATTTCTTCCTCTTGACGACTGCAAGGGTTCCATCAAGTTTGGTGTCGATCGGCTAAGGATCGAGGGCGTACGGGCTTGCCCTAGAATCGGGTCATCTTCTTCCTCGGTCGATCTTTGCCATCCGGCGCCGCCGCCCACCCGCGTTGCTGGCCATCGACTTGGCAAGCACCGTAGCACCAAGAGGGACCATTTGATCCAAGTTGGAGGGCCTCTCGTGCTTCGGGTCGGAATCCACCATTAGAGCACCTTCATCCTCACCGAGCTCGGTTGGGCTTGGTCGCCGGACGTCGCCGCCGCCCCTAACCACCGTCCAAGCACTCGGGTGAGTTCTCTGGGGTGAGAGGAACTTCTTCATGCATTTGCATGAAAGTTTGAACGTAAGGGTTCTGACTTCTGTGGTTGCACCGGGTGGTAACCCGAACTCCACCGCCGGCCGTCGCCGCCGCTCCTGGTCACCGGCCAACCACCCAGGTAACGTTTCATGGTCGAGGGCATTCCATAAATGCCTTTGCATGTAGCCTAGTAGCCCTACTTACCGAAGTTTGCATGCATGCATTTAGGGTGACCGAGGAGCTTTAATTCCGGCCAGCTGCCGCCCGGAGCCGCCGGCGTTGGGTCGGGTCGGGATCGAGCCTCATCTGGGTTCAGCCTCTCACTGCTTCTTGCTTCAGATCGCACCTTGAACCCGACTGGAGCAAGGTTGGGCCAAACCGAGCTCTTGCCTTATTGGAGATTACACCACCTCGCTCCGGCGATCTCTCCGGCCGGTCTCCGACGTGCCTGAGGTGAGCCCTTCACTTATCTGACCTCGCTGAGCATGATGCTCTCTTTAATTCCATGGTTGCATGTGTAGTTTAATTGATGTAGCATAGTGGCTAATGTGGACTTAGGTTTTATGGGCCAACTTTGCCCTCGGGCCTCGTGCCAGCCCAAACCAGTGAGCATGAACTTTGTCGCGTCGAAACCTACGCGCTATAATTTACGGCGTGGTCAACGGCTTCCTGGTTTGGAAGAACGAGTCGAAACAAACGGTTATAAAGGTGTATTTATAGCAATATTTCGATGCAGGAAATTATGATTTGGTCCCTGTCCACCCGAACATCAAAATTATGATGTTTAGGGTCAGCAGGTGTAGTTGGACGATATTTGGATATTGTTAGACCGTTGGCGGATCGAGATTGGATTCAGTAGTTTTCCGGGAATTTCGGTAAAAGCCTGATTTCGGCTAAATTCCCCCGTACGAGCGTTAGATTAGTATAGTGTTGTCGGGATGGGTATGAGTGAGTCTGTTTCTGATTACAGTTTTTGTTCAGGGCCCAGCAGTTCAGCACCAGCCTCCCAGTAGTGCGGGAGTCGGGATCGGCCTACATTGAGGTGGGTTATCTTCGGTCCGGGCTTTATCTTTTCGGCCCTCTGGTTGCTTTAGTCCAGTCGGACACCTGTTCTTGATTTAGCCCTGATGATTTTGCCTATATGCCATATATTCTTACATGATAGACATTGATTTCCTTGGACATATCCTGTATACATGCTCGTCAGTTTTATATCTTAGTACAGTAGATTTTCATGGTCTGATCATGCCTGTTGATTTCTGTCATATCTGTCACTTGTTATATTCTGCATTTATATCCAGAGATACTTGCTTTTATATTCAGATATGCATGATAGACCCGTGATTGATATATACAGATAGTTGCTTCCCTGTTGGGATCTCGGCTTGTTGCCGACTACCCGGTCATTAGACCGCAAGCTTGAGCATAGCATTATGATCGCCACGCACTGCTGTACTTCACGTACACTGACGGTTTGGCCACCGTCATAGTGTTCTTTACCGGTAAAGTGGTCTAGAGGAAGGACCCGTGAGCCCCCGATTGCATCTGTGAGTGCAGGGTTATGTCAGCCGATAGGGTGCGGATCAGTGGCATTGCCTAAGGTTCTGTGAGACCGATAGTGGCATATGATTGGGTACTTGAGTTTCTATTCTTGACGCATAACTCTTATTATCATACTCTGTCATCTATAGCTATTTATTTTGTACCCTATCTGCTCAGTTTCTTGCTTGATTATTACAGTCATATCATGACTATCAGCATTTATTTGATATCTACAGTTATACTCCTGTCATCATGGTTGATTATCTGCAGTAGACATTTCTACTTATTTCATCTTGTGATCAGTATACTTGATTATCAGTAGACCTATTGTCTGATTTTTCAGCTTCTGTTCAGTATACTTGACTATCAGTAGACCTGTTATTTGGTTATTCAGCTTTTATCCACTGACCAGTTACTATCCGCAGATTTTAGTACCTAGTAGGTACGATTAGCTATTTCTCGGCTCGTCGTGCCCACTGGGATACACTGTCGTTGTATCTCACACCCCCTGGGTGACCATTTTTCAGGTCCGTCGGGTGGAGGGATGTCGGGACGTACGAGTGAGGCTGTCACAATAAAGCAGTCCCCCTGATGACCTATCTGAGATTTTGAGATTGTGATTATTAGCAGCTTATTATGACATCTTAATACTTTAGTTTTTTGTTTTATTATGATGTTTAAAACTGATGTTAAAGAGTTACTATTATCATGCTTAGTTTTGGTTTGTTTAAGTCAGTTAATTAAGTTGTTGGTTTAGTTAAGATATGTACTTGATCTCCGATTATATGATATTGTACTTGCCTAGCCGTGCATTTATAGGGAAGACTCTGTCCGTTTGGATAGAGGATTTCCTATATGTGTGGCGGTCTATTACGCCCGGTTTTGCAAACTCTGATTTAAAAAAAAAAAAAAAAAAATTAGACTGGATTTTAAAACTCGGGGCGTGACAGATTTCTAACAATTAAATACAAAACCAAACATTTTACACTTACCATTCAACCAATTTTAATTAATTTAAATCAACAAAATAGAAAACAAAATAACTACATTTTAAAATTTAATAATTTGCATGAATAGATGATAAAATTTGTAGAATTATGGTTCCAAAGTTTAATTTCAATATATATTTTGACATTTTCTTAAATCTAGGTTAAGAAAAAAAAAAAACTCATATTTTATTCTTATTTCCATAAATTTAATTACTCAAAAACTTCAAATTTAATATATTTCAAATAAATAAAAAGAAATGAATTTTTTTAAAAAAATAAAAAAATATCAAATAACAAATATATAACCTATAAAGTTTAATTTTTCATATTTGTTCATATCTCAATCTTATCCTTACAAATATATTTTATAATTATAATTAAATATAATATTTTTTAAAATAATAATAATAATAATATTTACTGTAGGGACATATATATGAATAATTTAAACTTTTTTATAAAATAAATATGAATATATTTAATATTGGATACGTTTATTCGACGCTATATAGAATTAACCTAAAAAAAAAAAAAAATGTAATCCAACCATATCTCCGCAAAGATCATCGCAGCAACTCCCCCACGGACGAAAAGGGTTGAATCGAAAATCAAATTTCTAATCCATCTCGCAAACGTAGAAATTGCCTCAAAACATTGAGAAAAGGTGGTTTTGGGACAGAGTGTGTTTGCAAATTCGAACAAATATATGCAGCAGATCGAAAAAACAAAACAAATTTTACAAAAATCGATAGAAATCTCACAAAAATCGGTGGAAATTAGGATTGAAACAAATAAAAATTAGTTAAATTAAATAATAAAAAAATTTAGAAAATGTACCAGCTAAGAAGGACCCGGAAAATCACAGGGTGGAATCAGATCCAGGCGAGTCTCGCTGGGATCGATCGATCTCGCAAGTGAAAA
The DNA here is from genome assembly GCA_029204045.2 of Tillandsia leiboldiana. NCBI lineage: Eukaryota > Viridiplantae > Streptophyta > Magnoliopsida > Poales > Bromeliaceae > Tillandsia > Tillandsia leiboldiana. The sequence goes on along the minus strand of CM055080.1, from coordinate 6,156,653 downwards.
AATAAAAAAGGGATTGTTTGGATCGGATTGGGCTTCGAGATCCAAACAAGAAGCTGATCTTGCAAAATACTCGGTCAATTAATCGAAAATCAAAAAAAGATAAAAGATACAAAAATTTGGACTAGGGTTTTGGCGTCGGATGTGGAGCCGAGGAGCTTCTACAGACGACGAGAAAGAGAAAGGGGGATAGTATTTATTTATAGGGGAGGGGTTTAGGGTTTTTGAGCAGGTGGGGTTTTGATTTTATTTTTACAAAACTGCCCCTACGTTATTGTGGAAATTTCTCCGGATTGCTGCGGTTTATTGTAAATTTGTGGTGATAAATATTAATTTTTTTTATTTAAAAATTTATAAATAAAACGAATGAGCATCTATTTAATTAGGTTTGGGCATTCCGTGATATCTACAAATACCCGTACATATATTTTTAATATTTTTATTTACATAATTTTAAAAAAATTTAACCATAATTATTATTTTTTTTTCGTTGAGGTTGCCTTTCGTACTGTGCCATCTCTTCCGTCGCACCGCTCTGCCATCCTTAGACAGCTCGACCTATGTCGAACCGCAAAGTATTTATTTATAATTTTCGTCTATACTTTCTCTAGGTTTATTATATTTATCTAAAAGATGTAAGACTTTTCAAATTTTCTTATTTTTTTTCCCATTAATTGTAAATAATATTACAGTAGATAATGGAGCATTCCTAATACATATAGTGAATTTTAAAAATATATATTTTATATTTTATATTTAAAAAATATAGGAGTAAAAAAAAAGAAAAATACTACATGTATACTCCGAAAGGGGTGTACATCTCACACCCCCACCATCTAAGGGTGGGGGTATGGTGAGGGGTCACTCAAACTAAGTACAAATATCTTTAATAAATTTATAATACAATCCAAATCCCCTCATAAGTAACTATAGAAAGTATAGTTGCAAAAGATGTTAGATTTTTCAAATGATCACATAATTATAGCAGGGAATTATCAATGAAAATGTACAAATTGGTAAGCAATGAGTCTGAGAACTGATTTATAAAACCTGTTTCCACAACCTACAATATATATCAAGCCTAGTAAAAAAAAAACTCATCCTTACATCTAGGTTTAGAAAAAAAAAAACTCATATTTTATTCTTATTTCCATAAATTTAAATTACTCAAAAACTGACAAAAACTTCAAATTTAATATATTTCAAATAAATAAAAAGAAATGAATTTTTTTAAAAAAATAAAAAATATATCAAATAACAAATATATACCCTATAAAGTTTAATTTTTCATATTTGTTCATATCTCAATCTTATCCTTACAAATATATTTTATAATTATAATTAAATATAATATTTTTTTAAATAATAATAATAATAATATTTACTGTAGGGACATACATATGAATAATTTAAACTTTTTTAAAAAATAAATATGAATATATTTAATATTGGATATGTTTATTAGAAGCTATATAAAATGAACCTAAAAAAAGAAAAAAAAAAAAATGTAATCCAACCATATCTCCGCAAAGATCATCGCAGCAACGCCCCCACGGACGAAAAGGGTTGAATCGAAAATCAAATTTCAAATCCATCTCGCAAACGTAGAAATTGCCTCAAAACATTGAGAAAATGTGGTTTTGGGACAGAGTGTGTTTGCAAATTCGAACAAATATATGCGGCAGATCGAAAAAACAAAACAAATTTTGCAAAAATCGATAGAAATCTCACAAAAATCGGTGGAAATTAGGATTGAAACAAATAAAAATTAGTTAAATTAAATAATAAAAAAATTTAGAAAATGTACCAGCTAAGGACCCGAAAAATCACGGGGTGGAATCAGATCCAGGCGAGTCTCGCTGGGATCGATCGATCTCGCAAGTGAAAAAATAAAAAAGGGATTGTTTGGATCGGATTGGGCTTCGAGATCCAAACAAGAAGCTGATCTTGCAAAATACTCGGTCAATTAATCGAAAATCAAAAAAAGATAAAAGATACAAAAATTTGGACTAGGGTTTTGGCGTCGGATGTGGAGCCGAGGAGCTTCTACAGACGACGAGAAAGAGAAAGGGGGAGAGTATTTATTTATAGGGGAGGGGTTTAGGGTTTTTGAGCGGGTGGGGTTTTGATTTTATTTTTACAAAACTGCCCCTACATTATTATGGAAATTTCTCCGGATTGCTGCGGTTTATTGTAAATTTGTGGTGATAAATATTAATTTTTTTTATTTAAAAATTTATGAATAAAACGAATGAGCATCTATTTAATTAGGTTTGGGCATTCCGTGATATCTACAAATACCCGTACATATATTTTTAATATTTTTATTTACATAATTTTAAAAAAATTTAACCATAATTTTTATTTTTTTTTCGTTGAGATCACCTTTCGTACTGTGCCATCTCTTCCGTCGGACCGCTCTGCCATCCTTAGACAACTCGACCTATGTCGAACCGCAAAGTATTTATTTATAATTTTCGTCTATACTTTCTCTAGGTTTATTATATTTATCTAAAAAATGTAAGACTTTTCAGATTTTCTTATTTTTTTTCCCATTAATTGTAAATAATATTACAGTAGATAATGGAGCATTCCTAATACATATAGTGAATTTTAAAAATATATATTTTATATTTTATATTTAAAAAATATAGGAGTAAAAAAAAAAGAAAAATACTACATGTATACTCCGAAAGGGGTGTACATCTCACACCCCCACCATCTAAGGGTGGGGGTATGGTGAGGGGTCACTCAAACTAAGTATAAATATCTTCAATAAATTTATAATACAATCTAAATCCCCTCATAAGTAACTATAGAAAGTATAGTTGCAAAAGAAGTTAGATTTTTCAAATGATCACATAGTTATTAAAATTCTTCACCGATCATTTTGAAGTGTTTTTATAATTTTAAAGCTTTATAAAATTATATTCTATACATACGAGCAAAAAAAATTTATATAGTTAATAACTTTAATTAAAAATTTTATTTTATTATTTGATAAAATTTGATATATATAGTTGTTTTATTATTAATTGATAGTTAATAACTTTAATTAATTTTTGTACATTTTTTTTCCTAAATTTTTGAAAAAACTTCGTTTAAAGTTTGATATTTTATGGATTAAAGTGTTTTACTTTGCTATACTGTCATTTTATTTGTCTCGCTATTAAAATCAGCTCTTGTGATTTATAAATTATATTAATTTAATATGCTACTTAACAATAGTTATAATGGAAAGTGAGAGACTTAAATCAATAGAATATCAAACTAAAAATATAATAAATCACACAGAATATATATTTTTTTATAATTTTTTATTTAGAATAAGTATGATATAACTTTAGTTAGTTAATACGTAAATTATTCATTAATTATTGAACATTCCAATTAAATTGTCCGTATGCAAATTCTTCTCAGACTTTGGGAATAAAACACAAAATTTTAGAATAGTTTCAATAATTTGTAAATATTTCGGGGATGCGAATTATGGAAAATGCTACCCGTTATTTGGCCAAATATTTGGACACTTTTTTAAAATGATTTTAATAATTTACAAATAATGCTGCGGATGTGAATAATTCGTGAATAATTCGACAAAAAATTTAAGCAAAATATTTTGATAAACATTTTGTATCTCCAACTCTTCTCACCTTAAAAAAAAAAAAAGATGCTCAAAAAATTGTTTTTTTGCTCACCCTCTACTTTATTTTGCAACTCCCTATTTTTATATTCTTAATAATTATAATTATTTTAAATTTAGAAAAATAAAATTAATTTAATAGTCGGATTTTTTATTCTAAATTTTTAATTGATGAATATATAATTTTTATATATATTACATATCTGAATAATTAATAAATTTATTTTTTAAAATTAAATTTTTTAACGAATTTAAAATTTAGGGTATAAATTTTGATCGAATCCGAATTAACTTACTATATATATATATATATTTTTTTTTTTTTTTTTTTTTTCAGAAAAGGGAAGGCTACCGTAGAGAACAAGCATTAGGCGTTCCCAACATGCTTCCATAATAATGTCCCCAACACCAATCACCTACCCGCGGAGAATTGTTTCGTGGACCTGGTTCACCATCTCATTGTGAACTTACTATATACTATTGGAAAAAATATATAAAATTTACTTTACTATCACCTAATCTTTATTATATAATTTTTAGTTTTACTATCTGTTTTTTTTTTATTTATTTATTTCATTTGAGCCGGTTCATAATTTTTAATTTAAAATTTTAAATGTGTTATTTATTTTTACAAATTAATTTTTATATTTTGTACATTTTGCGTAACTATAAATTTATAAAAAAATATCCAATGAGCTATCAAATTATTTAAATCAAAAAAATTAAAATACTAAATGGTAAAATTAAAATTTTAAAAGATTGAATAGTCGAAACAAAATGGTATCAAATTTAGATTAATTTTATATATTTTTATCTATATTTTTTTTTCTAGAACAAATAAATTATACCTGCAATTGCGTATAATACAAAATAAAAGTTGTAAAGGAATTACAGATCCTACGTACTTATAAAACATACTAAATAAGAATTAAGTTAAAAGTTAGGAATAATTGTTAAGGATATATATATATATATATATATATATATATGTCTTTTTTTAAATTAGGGTTGAATCAAATTAATTAACACATTAAGTTAGTTTATAAAACATGGCATAGGCTTGGTGCATGAAACATATTATATGATCTTAAAGTTAATTTTTATTTATCGTTGCATATTTGTATCTATCTATATAATTAAAGTTTAATTAGTATTGGTTGACTATTTGACCGGACTCATTAGCATATTATATATATATATATATATATATATATATATATATATATATATATATATAAAAGTTTAGAAAAGTATGGCATTAAGAGAAGTGCACCCCAGCTCGCATGCGGCATTAGAATATTCGGGAGCGAGGTTCTCGATCAATTATCTAAGCTATTCGAATTCATCAAAACAACAACATAAAAAAAATTTATTAAAAATTTTATATACTTCTCTAATTCAGTACGATTTTACAAAAAGCACTTTTTGATAATTTTTTAGAATATTTTTTTCGTTGGAAGAGAAAGGTTGAGTTTACTATAAGACTCTTAAATTTTTTATCTAAAAAAAATATATAATGTGTAAATTTATATTTTATTTATTTATTTTTATAATAAAATATATCTTTTTCGCGCTCTCTATGGACTGATGCATTTGATTCTTTTATTATTTTTGATTTTTTTTATTTTTCGTGTATATGTGTTAGTAGTGTATGACGGACGTTTCGTCAAATTTCTAACAATATTATTAAAAAATTTGGAAAAAAATAAGGAAAAAAAAGAAGAAGAAAACTTGCTAAGTAAATGAACCAAAAGCACATAATTTTTGTTCTTTTGAGAATAATCATCTATAATTTAGGAATTAGAAAAAATGTAAAAGACCCACTTAAATTTCCAATTTTAACAATTAAACTTTTTAAATTTTATCAAATGTTTAATAAATCTTTATCTCAAATTACTAATTGTACAATCATTTTTGTCACTTGCATTGTATATAATCTTGCAAAGTTTTAAAATACAAAAAAGCACTATAAAATTTATTCTAACACATTTTTTAAAAGTAAGTTATTCTAACATTTAACAAAAACAATAAAGAAATTAAAGATAGCCTCAACTAATTCTTCAACTTTGATGCTTAATTAACCGAATTATTCTACTTTGATGCTTAATTATCTTACTATAATAATAATAATAATAATAATAATAATAAATAGTTTGTATTTTGAGGTCATACAAATTTATTTGCAAAATATGCGATCAAAATAATAAGAAAATTAGTAATTTTTGTTGGGAAGAGAAATCTATTAAATTATTTGTAACGATCCGGCCGCCCAAATTCAGGCCAAAAAATGTAAGCCCACTTAAATTTTTGTTCTTTTGAGAATAATCATCTATAATTTAGGAATTAGAAAAAATGTAAAAGACCCACTTAAATTTCCAATTTTAACAATTAAACTTTTTAAATTTTATCAAATGTTTAATAAATCTTTATCTCAAATTACTAATTGTACAATCATTTTTGTCACTTGCATTGTATATAATCTTGCAAAGTTTTAAAATACAAAAAAGCACTATAAAATTTATTCTAACACATTTTTTAAAAGTAAGTTATTCTAACATTTAACAAAAACAATAAAGAAATTAAAGATAGCCTCAACTAATTCTTCAACTTTGATGCTTAATTAACCGAATTATTCTACTTTGATGCTTAATTATCTTACTATAATAATAATAATAATAATAATAATAATAAATAGTTTGTATTTTGAGGTCATACAAATTTATTTGCAAAATATGCGATCAAAATAATAAGAAAATTAGTAATTTTTGTTGGGAAGAGGAATCTATTAAATTATTTGTAACGATCCGGCCGCCCAAATTCAGGCCAAAATACTTAAGCCCAGTTATTATTACTAGTGTCTATGTCTCATATAAGCCCAATTCACAATTCCATCCACATTCGATGTGGGACTATTGGGGGCGTCACAGACTCTCCCCAGGCTCAGCCGAGACTCGCCGCACATTTCCGGCTGGTTATTGGCTCTGATACCAAATGTAACGATCCGGCCCACTAGCAATAATAAGTTAATAACTCGTTGGACCCAAATCCCAGCCCAAAATGTTTAAGCCCAATTATTATTATTAATGTCTATGTCTCATATAAGCCCAATTATAATTCCATCCACATCCGATGTGGGACTATTGGGGCGTCACATTATTTAATAAAGTTTAGGAGCATTGATTGTTAAAATTAAAGTTGAGGTGTGTGTTTATAATTAAAAGTGCCAAAGTTTAGGCGACCATTGTATATTTTTCCCCTCTATGGAGTTTTATATTCTTAAGAGATTGCAAATAACTATAGATAGCAATATTTTGTCAATTTAAAATGATTAATATTAATATTAATTAAATGATTAAAAAATCACAGAAGAGCATGTCAGTAACATAGAATGATAATTTAATTCCTTCTCGCTCTATGGTTCAGATTTAATTTTTTTTTAATTATAATTTATAATAATAGATTATTTGAGGAGTGGCATCGATTATCAGATACCTTAAAGAAAAATATTTTGTTGTTTTGATACGGAGATAGTTAATTAAGTAATTTTTTCCCACTCTTTTTTTTTTTTTTTTTTAAAATCTGTTTTCTCTCTTCTCAAATCAATTATTCTAGTCTAGTTGATAAATCAAATCAATTAGACTAATTAAACTGATAAATTAAACAAATAGTCTTGCTTTGTTCTATATAGATTTATTTAATTTATCTCTAAAACTCTGTGATACTAATTTTGTTTACTTTATTAAAACTCTTTGGTCAAGATTTATTATAAGTTTAACATTTAAATAGTAAAGTCTAGATTTATTCTAGTCTTAAGTTTGAATTGCATTATTCGATTTAGATTTATGTGATTTAAATTTATTAAAATTTAGATTTATAGGAGGTTTCCTTATACTTTACTGTCCAAATTTATTTTATCCTATTTAGATTGTACTAAATGTTTCAGATTTATTTAATAAAGATTTATTCGATTTATTCTACTAAAACTTTATAACTTAGAAATTTTTTCTCTACATTATTAATTATTTTTCTCTACATTATTAATTAATTCTATTAAAGATCTACACTTCAAATTTATTTAGAGCTTAAAATTTAAATTATAAAGTATGATCTCCTTATTTTAAAACATTAATTTTTACCATTAAAATTTGAATTAATTTAGCCCATATAAAATTAATCAAAAAATAAATTTAAATTATACCCTATATTTCTATTAAATCAAATATTTTTATTTTGCTATTATGATTCGAAATAATTTGACTAGTGTATTGAATGGAGAAAAAAATATTATAAAACTATCTCAGAATGTTAAGTTTATTTTATATTTTATCCATAATTTTTTAAACTATACTGTAGTGTTTCGGTGCTCTGTAATTATTCGAGTGTAGTAAAATTAGCCGGTTAACCTATCCGGAGATTATCGGACCGACCAGGAATCGTTTTTGTGCGAAATGAATGCGAAAACAGATTCGGAATCGCGAAACCAAAGGAAACCGAAGTTTTCAAAGGCTTTGGGTGCCCATATTAAGTTTCGAGCATTCGGATAAGCAATTTTACTTTGCACAGTTTCAAATCCTCTTTTTGGATGCCAGAATATTACTATAACAGTCCGGAAGTGAGTTGGTGGGCTTACTCGGATGTATCGTATGATTCTGACACGTGCCGAGTGGTTGTTGAGATTCAGATGTTGTTTCGGACACTCGAGAAGGACTACAGTGGTATGATGTTTCGGATGCAGGATTGAGTGCTCGAGAAAGGGACTTTCTTGGCCAGGTTACGATGATTCAGATGCTCGAAACTAGAATCGAGCGCCCGAAAACTAGACTTGGACCGTTGGCGCAGGTTAGTTCTGTTGATCCGAGGGCTCTTTCTATTCACTCATTTCCTCTATAAATTGAGCCCCTTATTCACTGAGTAGCTCTTTTACTTCCCTTTACCCAGAGGAAATGTGGAAGCTAGATTCTTCTCCTCCAACTTCTTCTTCTTCCTCCTGGTGAGTCGCTAGCAGATATGGGCCTGTTAGACTTCATCAACAATAGCATTTGAAGCTTCTATTAGAGTCTATTGGAGCTTCGGATTGCTATGGAGTGTGATGTTCATGTGGTAGCTAAGGAGTGAAACCGACGTAGTGATTGTGGTGACCCAGATCTCCGCAGGGCTTCTACAGTGCGATTAGCAGCTTCTGGAGGCCTATGTGGCATGTCGACGGTGTTTCTGCACCAATTTGGACTCAAGTGATGGACTTCGGGTGTATACTGGATCACGTGAGTGATCGGAGGACCCTGTCGGATGTTTTGATGTGGTTTCGCGCGAAACGGTTATTAAAATTGGACTCAGCGCGAAATTTGAGTAAAGAACACTTCTCCGGGAATTTTCGGCAAATTTTAGAAGAGGAATTTGGCAAATCGGACTTCGGATTTGGATTCAGCGCGCGAAAACGGTCAAGATGGACTATTTACTTGTATTTTTCGGAGCCCGGATGACCCGGCACGGATTTCGAGGTGTTTGGTACTGTTTCGGCCGCCGGAGGGGCGCCGGCGGCGGCGGCGGGCGGCGGAGCGCGGCGGCTGGCGGCGGCGGAGGCGCGCGGTCCACCGCGGAGGCGTGCACCCGGGGGGCTGGCCACGTGGCGGCTCCCAGTTGGCGGGCGCAGCAGGCGCGGTCCACAGGATCGTCGCGGGTGCACGGTGGACCGGGTGCGGACACGTGGCTGATTTTGGTTGGCGGGTTCTGGTGCGCGCGGTCCACGCGACGGGAGGCAGGTGCCTCGGGGCGCGTGCCCGACGTGCGGCAGCGGGAGGCGCGGTCGCGCACGTGGGCGCGGCGTGGGCGCGGTCGGGGGCGACGTGGGGGCGCCACGTGGCACCACGTGGTTGGTCGGGCGCAGCGGAGCACAGCACAGTGCTTGGACACGTGGCGCTGCGTGGTTCGCTGGCTCAGGTGCGCCGGGCGCGGGGAGCAGTGCTGGGCCACGTGGCGGCCCGTGAGCGTTCCGGGCGCACACAGTAACGGGCCCGGCCCGTTACTGTAGCAGCCCGGAAGTACCGGGCGCCCGAAACTTTGGGCCAAAAGTCCAAAGGTGGATTTTCGGGCTGGGCCTATAAATAGCTGGCTTGCTTGGGCTTTTTGCCCCCTTTCCCGAGCTCCCCTGCCCATAGCCCCTTTAGCAAAGTTGGAGATCTTCATCTTGCGCATCTTCTGGCAGAGGCCCGGATTTTTTGGAAGCCGCAGCGTCGACGACTTCGGCATCGGAGCGCAGTGTGGCGATTTTTCATCGGAGGCCCGTTATCGTCGCAGTTTGATCCGAGAGGTCTTCAGAGCTACTCCGTCAGTATTTTTGGACGATTTCTGCGGCGTTGGAATCATGAGAGGTACGTCTTCGATTTTCGTGTTGATCATCTTGCTGGATTCAGAGTTCATGACACGGTTTTCGAGGCATTTCTAAGCCGCTGTTTTCTGGTGGAGTTTTTGGACAGCGGCCCCTTGCCGGAATTTTATCTCCGCACCCGAGTGTCGGATCGAGACGAGCCTATACACTTTTTGGATCTACTCGTCGCAAGGATTATCATTGTATTTTTCCGGGATTTTTCTGAGGCTTGCCCGAAGGTATACTATTCCCCTTTTATCTGTGTTTGAGTTTACAGTGGTGTGGTTGTGAGTGTTTGCGCACCTGTACTGTGGAATTTGTAACTCGGCCTACGGGGCTCGGATTTGGGCGTGCAGGTACCCGTTTCGAAGGTCTCGACGAGACGCTCGCTGTGATATTTTTATTGGAATTTTTGGAGTTCGTTTTACAGGTGAAAATTTCGCATTAAGGGGACTGTTCCCAGCAGATTTGTGATGCTTGGATTTTATGGAATTAAGTGTAACTTTGGGTTGTGTTTTTGTACCCAGGAGGTATTGATCACTGTTCCTGTATCGTTGGATTGGTGGGTGTGTAGAGATATCTGTTTCTGGACTGTCTCAGCTGTGCGACTCCGGACAGTTAGCATTTTCAGGTGGGTGGCCTTGTCTCCAAGATTGACGGACTGTGCTTTAAATCTGCTATAGTAGGACTATGCATGATAGTGAAATGCTTGTGCAGCATGTTAGAATGTAGGAATTGCTATTCCTTGTATTATCTGATGGTATTGTCATCTCCTTGCTTTCTACCATCTGTAAATTATAGTTATTGGAACTTGACCTAGCACCCCGTCATATGTTGCATGTGTAACCAGACTAGTAGAAAACCCTCACTTGGGCTAGGGTTATTTCTGCTTTAGACATCCACACTTCTACTTTCCTGGACATAGTGTTCTTCCTCGCCCGGGTAGTGGGCCGAGTGGTCAGGAGTTATCTTTTAGTGTGGGATGCATGTTACACTCGTGCTTGGGAGCAGAGTGGAGTCTGGTAGATGTAGTTGGTTGTTCATTTATAGCGGGAGCTGTTTGGGTAGACGGCGGTCCCGAGATGTTTTATTTTTCTTGTTTTATCTGTCGCCGCTGTGTTAGTGGCAGCGGTAGATCAGTGTTAGCAGGACCTTAAACCCAGAACCTTTTTGGACACACATATGATTTTTGCCAACCAAATATTTTCTTCCAAGCATCGTAGGGTCGCCTGAGTCTGTTCCTGTTTGATTGGACGAAGGCATTAGCTCTTCGAGGCTTAGATGTAAAACTTGGTTTCAACTGTTTTCCTAAAAAGAACTAAAAATCATTAAATATGGATTTCTTACAGATCAGATGGCTTCAGTAAGAAATGTCACCTTTTTTTCCTATAATTAACCACCCGAGATGATTCGAGTGGTCTGGGTTCTAAGGTCTGCCTTCTTCTTGGGACGAGATCAACGAGAGGCTATGCCTAAAGCCTGTTCTTGTTTGATTTGGATTGTAGGTTCTAGTCTTTCGGGGTTTCCGGACCCTTCCTCGTGTCAGTGGTTGCAATGTTGGCCTTTTGAGGCAGTTTCTCGCAGTGGATGCGACTTTGTGCTATGAGTTGGTAGAGTGTGATCTAGAGGTTGTTTTCCTGATTTAGTGGTGGAGGTGGTTCTCCCACTTAGCCCTGAGGATCTTGGGGTTTTGGCAGATCGAGTCGTGGAGGTTTCCCGACTCAGCCATGGTCGTGCATTTATCAGATTGAGTCGTTGAGGGTTCTCCGACATAGCTGTGAGAGTGTTTTGGGCTATTCCTGTTCGAGTCGAGGTCCTTTTTCCGACTGAGTTGTGCTTGAGCTTGGAGTTACCGATCTTTTTGATCGTGGATCATTGCCTGCATGAGCCGCATTTGAGCTTGACAGAGATACTTTACAGAGATACTTGAGATGGGTTACTTTTTACTCGAGCGGGTCGCTCCCCTCGAGTGCCACTCCGGAGTAGGCGAGGCCGGGTTGTGTACCGGCGTGAGATTGAGCTTTTCTATTGCGACTTGTCGTTGCATTTGTCCCTCTGGCTGTGCTGGTGTTGGCAGTCATGGACGTCCTACGTAAGTCCGCTCCTCCGGGACGTAACGGCAGTAGGTTGGCGCATGTTGGCAGTCATGGACGTCCTACGTAAGTCCGCTCCTCCGGGACGTAACGGCAGTAGGTTGGCGCAGGCTTGACTGGACCTGATGAGGCAGTCAGTTCAGATTGGGTGATCAGAGATGAGAGTTAGTTGTGGCATCATGTTCTTTCTGTTCCACTCCTTGAGCATCTAGGTAGAGGCATAGTAGCTGTAGAGTTTACTTTTCCAGCTTTCCTTACAGCACTGCTTATGTTACTTTATGCCTCTAGTGGACTTAGTGAGCAGACCGTCGGGCTTGTTGGCGGCACCCACTGAGAACTACTTGGGACGTAGTTCTCACACCCGTCGTGGTGTCTTTTCCCACAGGAACTTCTACTCTGGTTCCTGTTGTTCCTGTTGCTGATCCTTCTGACCGAGCGAGGGAGTCGCGAGCTAGTTCCCTACCCGTCGTTGGAGTGTAGCGGTACCCCTTCAGAGGAGAGCTTCAGTAGATTAGTTATTTTATTTTCCTCCTTTGAGAGACTGTTGTAGTGAGGATTGTTGTTTTGAGAGCCTGTACACTGATGTATTTATTGGAGATACCTCCCGGTTGAGTTCTGAGTTTGTTTATGAGGTTATTGTATGATTATCTTTTTGGGAGACGGACATTGTTGTATTATTTCCAGTTGTACAGTGATTGATTTAGTTATACAGCAAACTTTTTATTTTTAGCTCTGATACCACTCTAATCTGTCACGCCCCGGGGTCGAAACTGCGACCCGGCTCGCCAACAGATCCGCCACCTATGCCAAACCCGCATAGGCGAAGCGTCCTACCTGCAAGAGGACAACCTAGGCTTGTGGTTGGACATTAGGATGACTACGTGAGAGTCGTGACTTTTAGCGAGAGTCCTGATCGAGTTTTGTACCTCTCCCATGAGACGGGATGAGTGATTGGCATGTTTATGCTCCTAAGCGATTATGTTGGCTGCAGACAACATAATGCTGTGGAATTGATAACATGTCTTAGACTTTCGCTGGATTGGGTCGTATGGTTGTTGTGTCCTGATGTTTGTTATTGTGCAGTGGTCTACGGTGCTTGTGAGACGTCGTGCAGTGAGGAATGCGCTTTCCGCATCTGATTAGTAACCCGAGCAGCGGGAGGCAGAGCTATCAGAGCAGAGCGAGACCCAAGAGTTATGGATCCAGATGGCACAGACGTCGGAGGCTGTCCGATGCCAGGAGGAGGCCATGGAACGTTTGATGCGCTTGTTGGAGCTGAGAGCGCAGTTAATTGCAGTACCGCTTGAGTGTCCTCCAGTACTTTCTTCCTATGCAGTGGTATCTTCAGTTGTACCTGTGGCACCGACTGAGCGAGCAGCCCCTCCGTGTCGATGAGTAGTGCCGAGGCACCGAGGCAGGATGGATAGTGGATAGTAGCTGAGCTTAGGGACCTCATTGATCGATGGAGCCAGTCCCGGCAGTCTGAACCATCCCGATTCACAGGTTTGAGTTGGAGCCTTTGTAGGCAAAATTGGGGTTGGTGGTGATGGAGAGACTATCTGTGAGCCTTCATGTGCTAGGGAGTTTATACAGTTGTCGAACTGCACGCTCCAGGTTTCGAGGGACGAGGCGCATAGGATATGTTTGACGGGGAATGGTTTGCGCCAGGATACCTTTCAGTTTAGTTGGTCCCTCCGTTTTGAATTATTGACGCTTCGATGGGTAAGCATTGTGTGTGGAGCATGACGCTGCAGTTTCTTTGGATAGGGATCGGCCGCCAGAGGCGAGTTCTGGATATCGGCGCTTGGCGTCGGGTGATGGAGGACAGACTGACCGGCAGAGGCATTTCTCATCTCCGTACCTGGATGGCGAATTTTCGAGATGCCAGAGATCGGGTGGACCCCGATGGCAGCATCAGCATCTATATCAGAGTAGCGCAACGGTAGCGTGGATTTGTTATCTGCGGATGACTTTATTCGTCGCCTCAATATGAGCAGAGACAGAGGTTGTGCTCCCTTGTGGTTTATGTCCTATGCAGTTGAGGCCGCGAGTTATACGGGTGGACTTATTGGTAATTATGGCAGTTCGGCGTTTCGACCTCGTGCTTGGGTTTTGGTTGGCACAGTGCCACAGGATGTTAGACTGCGGGAGGTGAGGACTTTGACCTTCTGCGAGGCAGACGAGAGGAGATTTGGTTGTTGAGGTCGTTAGAGCACAATGGTTATAGCGACAGTGTGAGAGGTGCTTACGGCGGCACCGGGACCCAAAGATATCTCTGTTGCCACGAGATTCCGGGTGTGATTTCACCTGAGCTGTTGATAATGCCGCCGGTTAGGGAGATAGAGATTGAGTTTGGCGTGGTTCGGGGAACCGCGCCACCCTCGGCAGCACCTCATTGGATATTGCCAGTAGAGCTGTGAGAGCTGATGGCGCAGTTGCAGGATCTGATGGATCGAGGGGTCTGTTTGACCTAGTGCCACGCCGTTGATATACGGTGGTGATGCCACATCGTTGATACACGATTGTGAGGGCCTTTTTATGGGTCGAGTGTAGACAGGTCCAAGTATTATTCTGGACCTTTTGATGGAATTATACTCCGGCAGTTGTACGATTGATGCAGGTACAGATTTTGGAATCTTACGGCTGAGTATTTCGCCAAGATGGTGTTCAGGTCACGGTAGGGGCATTATGTTTTAGTAAGGCCAATTGGATTGATTAACGCCCTACCACTCTTTTGGTTTGAGGAATTGTGCTCCAGCTGTACTTGATTGCTTTGGTAACTAGATCCTCCAGGGATATTATGATCTACTCCCAGAGCAGCTTGGAGCATAAGGAGCACTGGTGGATGTGTTACCATGCTGTGTGGTTGAAGCTGTATGCCAGGCTATTGAGATACAAGTTTTAGCTTTAGAAGCTTACCTTCTTGGGTCACATTGTGTTAGCCGTAGGAGCGGCGGTGGAATTCCAGCCAATATGGATGCTATTTGAGATTGGCTGAGATCAACATTTATTATTGAGGTGAGGAGTTTTTTTTTTTTTTTTTTTTGGATTTGGCAGTGCCAAGAGAGCATGGCGAATGGATGATGAGACTGGTACTAGCGTCGATTGCAGCTTTGCCAGAGATGGGGGATGGACCTTTGTGTTGGTGATGCCTCCCATAGTGGCTGTGGAGTTACCATTGGGTTATTCTTGAGCTTTTTGTATCACCCCGATAGGGCCACTGTGGTGGCGGATACCTGGAACCGGAGAGCTATTCGGGGTTGAGTTTGATGATTCCGTTGCTGGCGCTGGGTGGGACCGTTGCGGAACAGGGCTCGAGGTTGTGTCCCTGAGGGTCCCTTTTGACGGTAGACTGCGGTGAAGCAGTCCATGCGATTGGTCAGGATCCGAGAGTGATTGAGCGAGGACCCTAGCCGATTAGGGCTTCTTTTCTCTGGATGACCGTATGGGGTATGTTTCGGATCGCCTGGTTGAGCTGGCACTAGGGAGCGGTTTTGGTGCGTGCTACATTGGTTGTTCTCTCTTTTCCCCCAGCCTTTTCCTTCCATGTCTCAGCTCAGGAGTGTTAGGCATGTGGATTCCTCGCCCGTGATGGACTCGTTTCCTTTGAGATCTGCGAGTACTTGTGGTACGAGGGATGCCGTTGCAAATTCTGGCTCGTGAGATGAGAGAATTACGCAATTTGGGCCATGCCGTACCGGTTGTTGTTGTTGTTGCGGAGTAATCACGGGGAGTGACAGGTGACTTGAGAGCTGGTGACGGCAGTGTTATGTACCTACCCTTGTTTTGTGGCACCTTTTGGGTTGAGCTAGTTTCGAGGACGAAACTTTCTTTTAGTGGGGGAGGATGTGGTGACCCAGATCTCCGCAGGGCTTCTACAGTGCGATTAGCAGCTTCTGGAGGCCTATGTGGCATGTCGACGGTGTTTCTGCACCAATTTGGACTCAAGTGATGGACTTCGGGTGTATACTGGATCACGTGAGTGATCGGAGGACCCTGTCGGATGTTTTGATGTGGTTTCGCGCGAAATGGTTATTAAAATTGGACTCAGCGCGAAATTTGAGTAAAGAACACTTCTCCGGGAATTTTCGGCAAATTTTAGAAGAGGAATTTGGCAAATCGGACTTCGGATTTGGATTCAGCGCGCGAAAACGGTCAAGATGGACTATTTACTTGTATTTTTCGGAGCCCGGATGACCCGGCACGGATTTCGAGGTGTTTGGTACTGTTCCGGCCGCCGGAGGGGCGCCGGCGGCGGCGGCGGGCGGCGGAGCGCGGCGGCTGGCGGCGGCGGAGGCGCGCGGTCCACCGCGGAGGCGTGCACCCGGGGGGCTGGCCACGTGGCGGCTCCCAGTTGGCGGGCGCAGCAGGCGCGGTCCACGGGATCGTCGCGGGTGCACGGTGGACCGGGTGCGGACACGTGGCTGATTTTGGTTGGCGGGTTCTGGTGCGCGCGGTCCACGCGACGGGAGGCAGGTGCCTCGGGGCGCGTGCCCGACGTGCGGCAGCGGGAGGCGCGGTCGCGCACGTGGGCGCGGCGTGGGCGCGGTCGGGGGCGACGTGGGGGCGCCACGTGGCACCACGTGGTTGGTCGGGCGCAGCGGAGCACAGCACAGTGCTTGGACACGTGGCGCTGCGTGGTTCGCTGGCTCAGGTGCGCCGGGCGCGGGGAGCAGTGCTGGGCCACGTGGCGGCCCGTGAGCGTTCCGGGCGCACACAGTAACGGGCCCGGCCCGTTACTGTAGCAGCCCGGAAGTACCGGGCGCCCGAAACTTTGGGCCAAAAGTCCAAAGGTGGATTTTCGGGCTGGGCCTATAAATAGCTGGCTTGCTTGGGCTTTTTGCCCCCTTTCCCGAGCTCCCCTGCCCATAGCCCCTTTAGCAAAGTTGGAGATCTTCATCTTGCGCATCTTCTGGCAGAGGCCCGGATTTTTTGGAAGCCGCGGCGTCGACGACTTCGGCATCGGAGCGCAGTGTGGCGATTTTTCATCGGAGGCCCATTATCGTCGCAGTTTGATCCGAGAGGTCTTCAGAGCTACTCCGTCAGTATTTTTGGACGATTTCTGCGGCGTTGGAATCATGAGAGGTACGTCTTCGATTTTCGTGTTGATCATCTTGCTGGATTCAGAGTTCATGACACGATTTTCGAGGCATTTCTAAGCCGCTGTTTTCTGGTGGAGTTTTTGGACAGCGGTCCCTTGCCGGAATTTTATCTCCGCACCCGAGTGTCGGATCGAGACGAGCCTATACACTTTTTGGATCTACTCGTCGCAAGGATTATCATTGTATTTTTCCGGGATTTTTCTGAGGCTTGCCCGAAGGTATACTATTCCCCTTTTATCTGTGTTTGAGTTTACAGTGGTGTGGTTGTGAGTGTTTGCGCACCTGTACTGTGGAATTTGTAACTCGGCCTACGGGGCTCGGATTTGGGCGTGCAGGTACCCGTTTCGAAGGTCTCGACGAGACGCTCGCTGTGATATTTTTATTGGAATTTTTGGAGTTTGTTTTACAGGTGAAAATTTCGCATTAAGGGGACTGTTCCCAGCAGATTTGTGATGCTCAGATTTTATGGAATTAAGTGTAACTTTGGGTTGTGTTTTTGTACCCAGGAGGTATTGATCACTGTTCCTGTATCGTTGGATTGGTGGGTGTGTAGAGATATCTGTTTCTGGACTGTCTCAGCTGTGCGACTCCGGACAGTTAGCATTTTCAGGTGGGTGGCATTGTCTCCAAGATTGACGGACTGTGCTTTAAATCTGCTATAGTAGGACTATGCATGATAGTGAAATGCTTGTGCAGCATGTTAGAATGTAGGAATTGCTATTCCTTGTATTATCTGATGGTATTGTCATCTCCTTGCTTTCTACCATCTGTAAATTATAGTTATTGGAACTTGACCTAGCACCCCGTCATATGTTGCATGTGTAACCAGACTAGTAGAAAACCCTCACTTGGGCTAGGGTTATTTCTGCTTTAGACATCCACACTTCTACTTTCCTGGACATAGTGTTCTTCCTCGCCCGGGTAGTGGGCCGAGTGGTCAGGAGTTATCTTTTAGTGTGGGATGCATGTTACACTCGTGCTTGGGAGCAGAGTGGAGTCTGGTAGATGTAGTTGGTTGTTCATTTATAACGGGAGCTGTTTGGGTAGACGGCGGTCCCGAGATGTTTTATTTTTCTTGTTTTATCTGTCGCCGCTGTGTTAGTGGCAGCGGTAGATCAGTGTTAGCAGGACCTTAAACCCAGAACCTTTTTGGACACACATATGATTTTTGCCAACCAAATATTTTCTTCCAAGCATCGTAGGGTCGCCTGAGTCTGTTCCTGTTTGATTGGACGAAGGCATTAGCTCTTCGAGGCTTAGATGTAAAACTTGGTTTCAACTGTTTTCCTAAAAAGAACTAAAAATCATTAAATATGGATTTCTTACAGATCAGATGGCTTCAGTAAGAAATGTCACCTTTTTTTCCTATAATTAACCACCCGAGATGATTCGAGTGGTCTGGGTTCTAAGGTCTGCCTTCTTCTTGGGACGAGATCAACGAGAGGCTATGCCTAAAGCCTGTTCTTGTTTGATTTGGATTGTAGGTTCTAGTCTTTCGGGGTTTCCGGACCCTTCCTCGTGTCAGTGGTTGCAATGTTGGCCTTTTGAGGCAGTTTCTCGCAGTGGATGCGACTTTGTGCTATGAGTTGGTAGAGTGTGATCTAGAGGTTGTTTTCCTGATTTAGTGGTGGAGGTGGTTCTCCCACTTAGCCCTGAGGATCTTGGGGTTTTGGCAGATCGAGTCGTGGAGGTTTCCCGACTCAGCCATGGTCGTGCATTTATCAGATTGAGTCGTTGAGGGTTCTCCGACATAGCTGTGAGAGTGTTTTGGGCTATTCCTGTTCGAGTCGAGGTCCTTTTTCCGACTGAGTTGTGCTTGAGCTTGGAGTTACCGATCTTTTTGATCGTGGATCATTGCCTGCATGAGCCGCATTTGAGCTTGACAGAGATACTTTACAGAGATACTTGAGATGGGTTACTTTTTACTCGAGCGGGTCGCTCCCCTCGAGTGCCACTCCGGAGTAGGCGAGGCCGGGTTGTGTACCGGCGTGAGATTGAGCTTTTCTATTGCGACTTGTCGTTGCATTTGTCCCTCTGGCTGTGCTGGTGTTGGCAGTCATGGACGTCCTACGTAAGTCCGCTCCTCCGGGACGTAACGGCAGTAGGTTGGCGCATGTTGGCAGTCATGGACGTCCTACGTAAGTCCGCTCCTCCGGGACGTAACGGCAGTAGGTTGGCGCAGGCTTGACTGGACCTGATGAGGCAGTCAGTTCAGATTGGGTGATCAGAGATGAGAGTTAGTTGTGGCATCATGTTCTTTCTGTTCCACTCCTTGAGCATCTAGGTAGAGGCATAGTAGCTGTAGAGTTTACTTTTCCAGCTTTCCTTACAGCACTGCTTATGTTACTTTATGCCTCTAGTGGACTTAGTGGGCAGACCGTCGGGCTTGTTGGCGGCACCCACTGAGAACTACTTGGGACGTAGTTCTCACACCCGTCGTGGTGTCTTTTCCCACAGGAACTTCTACTCTGGTTCCTGTTGTTCCTGTTGCTGATCCTTCTGACCGAGCGAGGGAGTCGCGAGCTAGTTCCCTACCCGTCGTTGGAGTGTAGCGGTACCCCTTCAGAGGAGAGCTTCAGTAGATTAGTTATTTTATTTTCCTCCTTTGAGAGACTGTTGTAGTGAGGATTGTTGTTTTGAGAGCCTGTACACTGATGTATTTATTGGAGATACCTCCCGGTTGAGTTCTGAGTTTGTTTATGAGGTTATTGTATGATTATCTTTTTGGGAGACGGACATTGTTGTATTATTTCCAGTTGTACAGTGATTGATTTAGTTATACAGCAGACTTTTTATTTTTAGCTCTGATATCTGTTTAGCTGTAGTACTTTTCTTGCAGGTAGGACGCTTCGCCTATGCGGGTTTGGCATAGGTGGCGGATCTGTTGGCGAGCCGGGTCGCAGTTTCGACCCCGGGGCGTGACAGTGATTTCCTTCAGCTTTAATTAAGGTAGATTGTGAATATTTTGGAGTTTTGAGTTGAGTTGGGTTTTATGGGTTTTTTTGTTGGGTTCTTCAGCTGAGCTTTTGAGATGAGTTCTTACTGGTTGTTCCTTCTCTTCCTGTGGTTTTAGAGCTTGTCGCCCGTCGAGACCATCGATTTGATCGGGTCGGGCACGCCAACAGACCCGCCAATCGGATATGACCTCTCCAATATCCGAAATGAACGACAATCATCTCAATCAATATAATGTATACAATGAGAAACATAATATCAGAGTAAAATTACAAAACTATAACATTCAACTTTAAATATAAAGTTATAACAAGTTGAAAGTAAAGGGGTAAAAGAGTGAACATCTAAATATAACACTTAAATTACAATTTTCTTTTCTTTTCTTTTTTCCTCACCAAAATATATAGTTCTCTCAAACTCAAAAAGATAAAGTACCACTAGACCCTCTAGGTCTTCTACTCTGTCGGGCCTTTGCCCCGATTGCGTGCCTCACCGGCGGCACCTGGATCTGCAAAAAGATGTAAATCAGGAGTGTGAGAACTATGAATAGTTCTCAATGGGCTCATCCATCGAGAAACATTATCTACACTTCTTGGTCCAATGAAAGTATTAGTAGCAAGATATATATATATATATATATATATATATATATATATATATATATATATATATATATATATATATATATATATATATATATATAAAGTAGTAAAACTACACTAACATGCTGTATAAAAATCCTATACTACTAGTCCATGCATACACGCCAACATGCTACTATGCCATGCCACACTAGGTTACTATAACACTCGGACACTATGCCGCTACTCAAGAGTTACCTCTAACCCGACCGCAACCGGTCATACTAATCACATTATGATTTAGGTTTCATATAAAATACTTCGTAGAGAATCGACTTATGCGTGAATCCCTCTCTACTCGATAGTTGCTGGACTCCTTTAGAGCCATTTCATGGAAAGTCGACTTATGCGCGGAACCTTCTCAACTTGCCATGAATGAGTTTAAGGCACATTGACACTCATTCTCATAGGGAGTCGAAATATGCTCATAACCCTCCCCTGGGAGTTGAAATATGCTCGTAACCCTCCCGTTGGCCTTTTATCGCTTCCAGAAGTTTTATTACCTTTTTCTTTTCTCTTTTACCCTAGGTTATTACTCTAGGATAGAGGACACAAATTTGCATTTGAGTTCACTTGTTTACTCAATTTTACACATAAGTCCCTAAGTTTATGACACTAGGGTTCTAGATGTTCCAATAACACCAAATCTCAATACCATGTCACTCTAACCTAGAGTTCAATGACTTTATGTTGAGACTCTATCATTTTTTCTTAGGTTTTTTTTTCTAAGTTCAATGCCACTCATATCACCATAGATTTTTCTAGGTTTCATGCCACACATAATTAATCTGCATCTAGGTTTTATTTGCACTCGTGTTTATAGGGTAAAAATCCTAAAATTGTCACTCTAATGAAATCCTTAGGGCTAAACCCTAATTTTCTCATAACTCTAGCATCATTATGCCCTATTCTTACTACACATGCTTCTAAATCATAAAAAGTAAAGGAAATGAGGTTTAGTTCACCCTTTTTGGTGAAATCCCCCACCTTGAGTGTGCTCTGCAAGAGAGGTGGCTTGACCACTTAAATCTCCAAGAAAATTTCTAAAAATGAGATAAAAATCCATAAGAGATCATAAAATCTCTTTTAAGCTTCAAAGTCCCCAAACCCTAAAGTTCCATATACCTCTCTCAAGTCTTCAAGTTAAAGAAAATGGAGAAAGCCTTATTCTTCTCCTCCCAAAGCTCTCCCTAGAGCTCCTCCTCAATTTGTTGGCTATTTTGGAGATTAAATCACAACCCAACAGGGGTTTCCACTGTGCTGCTCCTCTTGGAACACACACAGAGAGAAAGGGAGAGGAAAAATATGAGGAAAAGAGAGAGAGTGAGAGGGAGAGAGGTATAGGTCGGTTTTGCCAGGAGGTAGGCGGCTATGGCAGAGGGAGAAAATAACCCTTTTGCCCCCAAGAAAATCCCTTAATCCTCACCTACCCGTCAGTCACCGTGTGTTATGGACGCCTACGACCCTGTTCCGGGATTCCGAAACATCGCGGTTACAGTTCCGCAAGGCTTCCAGGGTGCCCGCAAGACGAATATGGCGTCCGGAACCCCCCGCGCGCCATTTAGCTGCTCTCGGGTTGAGGATATGCAAATACGGACCCGGGCACCCTCCCCTACGCCCGCTACTGTTGCTCCGGGCATTCACAAGACATCCCGGGCGTTCGAAAGCCCTCGCACACCAAAACCCAACTCTCGAGTTGAGAGTTTGAAAGTACGGACAGGACACCCTCCCCTGTGCTTGCTACTGTAGCTTCGGGCGCCTGCATCCTGGTCAGGGCGCCCGTAAGAGCTCGGAAGCTCCGGACTGAGTTTTTCTCGCCCACATCAGCTTCGGCCCAAATGCATTTTGTTTCGCACCAAACTTTCTCTAAACTCTATTTATCATATTTTCATATGTGTTCAAGGTGCCTTACTCGCACTTTCCTAATTTGTAGGAAACCGTAAAATTTTGGATTTCGAATTTTAATTAAAGTCTGAAATTTATCCCGGGAATTTAAAGAGGGTTTGAATTTTAGCATCTTGAGGATTTATTTCTCGGGAATTTTTTCACTGGTTTATTAATGAATCAGCGCAGAGGGGAGGGGTTAAGTTCGTTTTTATTTTTGCTTTACTGGTTGCACTGAAAAACGTGAAAAACAGAGTTCAACGAAAAAATTACGAAAATCGATTTTTTCTCCGGAAAATGACCAACTTTTGAATATGGTGAGATCTTCAAAATAGAAGATCATCACTTTGATGGCGTCATTGAACTGAACGCGATGGTACGATCGGATTTCAAATCTGATACCCGGATCTTCCGGATCTGCATGTTTTGCGAGATGATCGGACCGAAAATGCAGAATTACGCATCGAGATTCGTGAAATCGGTCATCTTGAGACGTTTCCGCTTTGGGCACATTTTTTGAGGATACGAAATTTCGAATTGAAAAGTTCAGATATGTTTAAATAGATTTGGGGACATTGAGATAATTTAATCAAAAGTTTACAAAAGAGGGTACAAGTAGAGTTAGGGCTTCATTATTCCTAATTAACTCCCCTTAATCCTTCTTCCTCCTCCCCACAGCTGCAAGCCTTTTCTTCCCCGTCCGTACGCCGCCTCCACGCCTCGAGACCTGAGCCATGAACCCCCTCCCTGCTTGGCTGAGAAGGAATCCGGCTTCCCACCTCAGGATCTGGGCGCCTTCCTCCTGCAGCAGCCGCCGTTGAACCCGCGCGCGTGGAGGAAACCGTGCGCAGCCCCTGCGCTCCTGTGCCGCGCACCGCCGGGCCGAGCCGCGGCCCCCCTGCCTCAGGCACCCACACCAGCGGTGCACCCGCAAGCCCGCGCACCGCCAGCCCGCCTCGGCCCAAGCCTGCGGCCGAGCTCGCAGCAAGCCGTGCGCTGCCTCCGCGCGTTGCATGTCCTAGCGGCCGCGCCCCCAACCTGCGCGCGTTGCAAGCCCTAGCGGCCGCGCCCCCAACCTGCGCGCGTTGTTGCCCTAGCCGTGCGCCGCGCTCTGTGAAGCCCATGCGCGCCCTATTGCACCTGGCCGCGCGTCTGCTGCCCAGCCGCGTGCTCTGCTGCACCTGGCCGCGCGCCCTGCGCTCCAGCCGCTCACCTGTTGCCAGCCAGCCCACGCGCCTTGCCTAGCCGCATGCTACCAACCTGCGCCGTGCGTCGCGCACTGCCCCTACGCCCGTGCCCGAGCGCTGTGTGCACGTTGCTCCGCTTTGCGCGCCGCTCCTGTGCGCTCCTGCACACGGCCCAACTTGTGTGCAGCCCAGCACGGAGCCCGCGTCCTGCCGAGCCCCCCTGCTCTGGACTGCTCGCTATAAGGCGTTGTTGTGGCCGTGCTTTTCGTTTCGGCCACCCCGGTCGCCAGTGACGTCACAGCAAGGGAGCATGGCCTTCCCGTGAGTGTGTAGATCGCTGTGCTCACCTTAGTCGACATCAGTTTTGCCTCGGTTTGCGTGTTTGACCACGTCGCCTTCGGCAATAGTGGATTTTAAGGTTCGGCTTGCCCCAACGCGCTCTTCGATGCCCATTTTTGCTCCGGATAGTGAGCGTCGCCTTCAGAACGTCGAAACCTGTCGGGCTGTGGTGTTAGTTGGGTTTTCAAGCGTGGGGACTTTGGTAAAAATGCTTAAATACTGTATTTTTATGCATTAATCTTGCTTTTTAGAGTATGTTTTGGGATTTTTGTGCAATTATTGCACGTGTGTTGTCTCGAGAAACGTGTATGAGTTGTGTTTGACCTTTGGACTAGTCGTCCTAAGTCCGTAGGCTATCGCGGTGCTTATTTTGCAATTTCGGCGCGATTATCAAGCAAATTGGTCGTCCGATCGCGAATCTATTCCGTAATTCAGTTCTGTCAACTTGAACACATTGCGTCTGTTGTCGAGCTTTGTTGGCTCGTCGCCCTTACTTCCTCGTGTGTCCAGAGGCAGTGGATAGGTTGTGGTGGATTTCAAAACTGAAATTGGCATCTTTGGCGAACCTGATATTGTTCGGTTTATGTTAATCACATCTATTCGCGTCGTTTGTGTGCCTTGCTGCCCGGACACCACCCAAATCGGTGTGTCTCGGGGCAGCGGGTGGTATTTGGTGAGTGTTGGAACTCTCTGGGACACTGTGTGGGTTCGGTTGTGTTCCGGTGAGTTGCCGGGGATCTCCGGCTAGTTCCGAGAATCGGTAAAAGGTACCGATGGCTCGAATAGTTCGCGGAGTGTGAGTTAGTGTGTGGTTTAGAGTGGTATTTAGTATTGGGTGATTTATGATTTTGTAGTACCTTTCGTAGGTGCAGGTGACTAGTTGCAGCGCTTTTGGCGTTAGGTGTTTCATCAGATTTCAGGTAGGTACTTCGATTCGAAGTTGGTTCAGTGGTGCCTGCTCGGTGGCATTCCTTCCTCCGTGTTTCCTTTCTTGATTACACACTTTGCATGTTGAGCACTTAAGCACCACACACTTCGTTCCTGTTTGCTCTACTCTTCTATTTACATCATAATCTAGAAGTAGAGCGGTATTCTGTGATTGCTAGAGTTCATATGACATAATTATAGCACATGATCTTGAGACATAGTATGATTTAGTGACTTCATGATTGTTGACATCTCATATCGATTGCATGATATTTGGATTATCTAGACCTGATAGGTCGGTGACACTATGACATTCCTTCGGGAACAGTGGACTTGATTGGTCGGTGATAGAGTGAGACCTTGTGATATGATTTGTTGGATTCAGTCAGTGATTATTTATTGATTCTTTCTTGGCTATTTGCCGACGGTTGGTTATTGAGCATTTTGCATCGATCGTGACAGCTCAGTGTGCATTTCATGTACACCAGCGGTTTGGCCACCGCAAGAGGGTGTTCTTTTTCGAAAAAGTGGGCATACTTCCGACCTGTGAGCCCGATACGGCTGCTAGGGTTATATGCTAGGGAGAGCGGACGTGGTTTCTCCTGAGGTCTTTAGACCAATATGGCTCATGATTGGGTGATTTGGATTATTCATTCGTTTGATGTATTATCATATTTGTTATTCTCTACAGTAGCAGACATTTATGCATTGATTGGTAGTTGTAGTTTCTTCCAGTCTTGATTGCTGCTGTATTTGTTTGTCATCGGTTGTTATTGATTATTAGTATCTTTCTAGTTTACAGTAGTTATTCTGATATTATTACTTGATATATTTCCTTGTTACTATATTCGATTTACCTGTTCATTTGGATGCTTTCTTTCATTGATACTATATTTGACCTTGCGATACTTTGTAGTCGTTTGTTTCTTTCGGTTCTCAGTGAGTACAGCTTGCCTTCGTCGGCTTGCGGTACCCACTGGGAGATCCTTGCTGGTTTCTCACTACCCCTCAGTTGCAGGTACTGTGGGAGGTGACGGTTGGGACGATACGTGAGGCGACGACATAGCTAGAGAGCTTAGCAGTCCCGAGATTTTTGTTCAATACCTTATAGTTTATTTTCTTTTTACCCTATATTTACTTGTCGATGGGTTTAGATTTGTGGTCGTTCAGTTTATGTCTGATTGTTTGATTGGATTAACAATTGGATGAACTAATAAGTGGATTCTTGTTATTATGATCTTGTGGTTTTATACAAAAATATTTTCTACCCCTCATGGTAGTCGATTCTCAAAAGATTATGTTTCCGTGTGGAAAATCGTTTTGAAAAGGATTTGGGTTTTCATTGCATTAATAGAGTTCAAATAAGGTTTTCGTGTGGGAAACATTTTTAAAAGAATATGAATGCTTGATAACCTGTGCATATGCATCATCTGCGGTAAGGATACTGTAGAGCATTAAAGTATCATGTTTAAGGATTATTTAGATGTATGTGCATCCTTTGTGAATGCGGTAACTATGTGTGAGTTGAAATTGGTGGTTTGTGAAATTGTACAATGTGTGACACCGACAAATACGGTGAGGTTATGTCCGTGTGAACAGAGGAATTACCTGTATTTGTGGCGGGTCTGTGCACGTCTCGAGGTGTATTCAAAGGTATTTTTTTTAAAAAAATTATACGATTTTTTGCTATTTTTCTTAAAATGGATTTACAAAAAAATCCCGGGGCGTGACATAATTTAGCAAAAGCCAGTGCACCACAGAGTTGTACCTAGCTAGTGCTGAGGTTAGTAGAGCTGGTAGTTGATGCTTTTTCGAGCTATGGGATTTTGAGCTTTGGAATTTATGTTTCGGATGCTTTCTGTATCAGTTGGGATTATGTTGGGATTGTGTGCATCATCCCTGTTGACTGAGGAGTGGTTAGCTGATCCAAGGTTGAGAAAAGGAGGCTCGTACTGTTCGGTTGCCTTGCCATGGTTGAATTCGTGACTAAGGTGGGTTGATGCTTACCGAATTCGATGAGCTGCCTTCTATGTTCAGCATGTTTTATTTATGTGTTGATTAATGTATAATACTTAAGTTTTTTGGTGTCACGCCCCGAGTTTCAAAACAGCGGTAGAAATTTTTTTTTTCTTTTTTTTTCAGAGTTTAAACTTTAGTACTCAGGACGTGAGCAGACCGCCGCATGACAGGGAACCCTCTGTCCACTGGGACAGAGTTTCTTTTGTACATGCTCGGCTAAACAAATACAATATCGAATCAGAGGCGACATAAACAACAACTGAATGTAACTAGTACATATCCAACATACATCACATAATCCACATCTCCAAAATATAATACAGACTAAGCACGTATTGAATTGTGTGTGTGTTTGGGCTGACAAGAACGTCAAGCCTAAACGGGAGACTGTGTTTGGGCTGACGAGGACGTCAGGCCTAAATGGGGGGAGTCCGTGATGCCCCCAATAGTCCCACATCGGATGTGGATTGAATTGTGATTGGGTTTATATGAGACATGGACACTAGTAATAATAACTGAGCTTAAACATTTTGGGCTGTGGTTTGGGCCCAACGAGTTATTATTGTTAGTGGGCGGGGTCGTTATATGTGGACATTGGTTTACTGCTGTAATTGAACTCCTATAATTATTTGCACGCGGTAGGTGATTTATTGACCCTAAAATTAGAACAATTACATGTTTTAACCTACACTCTATATTCTGATTTTATTGATGATACTCTTTTTAAACATCGGCTATTTTTATGCAGTTTTCACCTTAGTTAGAGAATTATGGGCATTTAGGTTAGTGTAGGATGGATTTACGCTTATGTTGTAGGGCCGAGTGATTTTTTACAGCAGTTGGTAAGTCGTGAGCCGAACCGAATGGGATGAGCCGAATACCTTGCGGCAATGTGGAGAAAACATTTCAGTTCATGCCTGTGTGATCGGCTCATGCTCAAGTCAATGGATTCTATTGCTGATGGGACAATCGCTGAAAACTGCACTGGCATTGGGGCTTGTTATGATGAGAACAGTTGGTGTGGCGTGCCGTGTACTCAACTCTGTCAACGCCACCTGCGCCACTCGGTCAGCCCTACTCTGTCAGTTCTCCTCCCTTCGTACACACCTGGCTTCCCCTATAAATGGTTTTGAGAACGAGTCTACCGGAAGGACACACTGTTGATGTCGTGAGAGGCTAGATTGAGCCGAAGGTTGGAAATCTTCAGCAGATTGAAGAGTTCGAGGACCTCTTCCTTGAATTGGTTCGTACCCTGTGGAACCTTCATTAGCGATCGATTGCGGCTTTCAGCCGATCTTCAGTCTGAGGTGGGATGTCACCAAGCAGAGGTGATATCTTATTTTGTCTATTGTCTTGCTTTGTTTGGTTGTTTGTTCCTTACCTTAGCTATAAGTGTGAGTGTTGTGGTAGGAGTGTTCTGTTGTTCTTTCTGAGCCTTGAGGTTTTAGAACCCTAGGGGTTAATGACCTAGTGTTTGGGGTGTTTTGCTTGTGGACCTCATGATAGTACCATGGGGCTGTGGAACCAAGGACTCGGTTGACTGTGAGAGTTGGTAGACTCTGTCTTAGGAGTAGACTAAAAAGAACTAAGGACTTATACTCTAGTGTGGTAAGCTGGGTAGCTGGCCTAAAGACTGATGTGTGGCGTGAGAGCTTTTGACGGAGGAGTAGGTCGATGTTTCAGCTCCTTTGGAAACGGGTGTACAAAACTAACGATTGGGCTTGGCGACGTGAGGTGTAATTACTCTCCTTTCGGGTTTTCTCGTGGTGAAAGATCTACCGGAGGATGGCGTCGGTTTAGTCCCGGTTCTTTAGGCACCGTGCAGTTATGTGGTGGAATACCCACTGAGGGTGACATAGGTGTAGCCCGGCTCTCCTGACGGTAAGTTTGTTTAACTAGGTGGTGCAGAAGCGAAGGTGTTTCGACGCCCCACTTAGCACCCAGGACCAATCTGGTGAGTGAATGGTTATCCGACTCGGCCAGACTAATGTATGGGAAAGGCCGAGGGAGTGCAGTTTGTGTAATCGACCTCCACTCGGGGCTCGTACAAGTCAACCGATTGGAAAGGTGAGGTTTCCCTTTCAGTTGTTGCGATGGTAGGTGAGCTCGGCAGATATGAGCCGAGGCATTGGTTTGGTTGGTTTTGGTGAGGCATATGGGGTGTTCTTTATCCTTTACTGCTTTCTTATCTGTTGCCTTATCTGTAGTTGACTTTTGTAGATGCCTCCTGTAGACCAAATAAATGTAGAACATTCTTTCTTGGTGGTTGAACCTATTGGGAACTTTAAATTAATTCTCACCTCCTGTGGTTTACTCCTTTTAGGTGTTGGTTCGGTTGGTGAGGCATGCGATCGCGGCTAGGACGTGGTCGAGTAGCGGAGCTAGGAGTCTAGTTGGCCGTCCCTGGTGTTTGGTGTTCGGTTGTTGTTTGGTTGAGCCGAGGGCTCGGTTGTTTGTTCCCTTTTTGTAACCGAATCATTAGATGTAATAAGTTGTATTTATATATTTTATCCCTTATACTCTGATGTTGTATATCCTTTCGCTTCTTCTGTCTAAGCGGAATAGGGATTGACCGTTCCGTTCGGGTGGAGCGAGGCTTGTCCGTTCGGCGGGAAGTTTGGGTGCGTCCAAGACTGATCAATTGGCAGTTCCGGGGCGTGACATGGTAGGTTGAGTTTTAGTATTGGGTGTCATCGGGGTTGATGGTGGTCCTAGATCGTTTCGTTTTAGTCCGGATTATGCTGTAGGCACGTGGATTGTGATTTTTTTTTTTTATCTAGTTAATCATTCGCATTGAGTTTAGGTTGCATTAGCCGTATTTGAGTTCGACAGAGATACGCATTTTCCTCGATGGAATCGCTTCCCTCGAGTGTCGCTCCGGAGTTTGGCCTTATTGCGTGATGTCGATGCAGCCCAGAGGGGTGACCTGGAGTGGGCCCGCCACGTTGTGGTTTTAATTCTAACCATCTTAAGTGTAATGTATAGTGGTAAGCAGGCGCAGGTATGACTGGACCCTTGTGGCAGTAAGTAAGGTTAAGTTGATGCATGTATATGTTCCACTAGATTGTCATGTGTATGATTAGTTAGATGTATAGTAGCTATAAAGTTTATTTCTAGCTTCCTTATCCCGCTAGTATAGTAATAGTTTACTTTTGCCTCAAGTGTATCTAGTGAGTAGATCGTTGGCATTAGTGATGGTACTCACTGAGAACTATTTATGTTTAGTAGTTCTCATACCTGATGTTATTAATTTTTTTTTTTGCAGAGACTTCTGCACCTGTAGTTGCCACCGATCAAGATAAGGGGGAATCATGAGTTAGATCCCCTCCTGTTGGTGCTGGTATTGCTAGAGGAGTACTCCTATTTGCTGGTTTTGGGAGAGTACATACTGATTATATATTTATCTTTAGTTAATAGATGGTTTTGTATTTGTGAATTATGTATTAGATGTACAATGGACTACATTTTAGCTCATAGTAGGTTTTTTTTTATTCCAGCTATGATATCTGTATAGTAATGGTAGTTGCCTTACTTTTGCTGGTTAGATGCTTTGCTTAAGTCGGTCTTACTATGCATGCGGCGGATCCGTTGGCGAGCTCGGATTTCAACCGAACTCGAGGCGTGACACAAACAAAAAGTCCAAATCACTGGTATGAGAAAACAAAGGATGCCCAATCCATTTTAAATGTGTACATAGCTAAATCAAAATTATTTACTAATAAATCGAAATAGTTTACCAATAAAAAATCAATTTACCAGTAAAGTAAAAGTACATTTATACAATATCAATTTTGTGTTTACCCACATTTAAAATATTTACATATTAAATATGTTGAATTTTAATATTTACTCGCATTCAAATTTCCTTAAAAGGGGATTCAAAATTATTGTCTAAATTAGTGAAACGGGTGTTAATCCAAACTTTCCTTAAATTCTTCGATGTTTAATTATGAAAATATTTAATTATGAAAATATCATCGGCATGAAGTTATGAACTTGCTATAAGTTACAATGACAATTTTACTTTTTATTGATGAACGGTAATGATCTTTTATTATGATTTCCAAAATTAAGTACTAAATCAAATTTCTAAACTTGTAGTGAAACCACTAATTTTTCTTATTAGCCAAAAGTTATTTTTGGCATCGAAAAGGACTCAGTCTATATTGCAAGCATGTGTTTTTGCTATTTTTTTAATTATTTAAGTAACATCTTGCTGCTTCAAATAGATAATTCATAAATTCAGATAATTAAGATGATAAATATTAAAATTTTGAAGTTTATATGTTTAGCTGCAAATGAGTGAAAGAACAAATACTTATGGTGCATCTAATCATAATTTTATTACTCCTTTCAATACTTGCAATATAGAAAAATAATAATTCTAAATTTTAAGAGGGCATGTTTGGAGCATAAAATTAAAAGAGAATTAAACTCAAAATAATCAAATCCATCATTACTCCCATATTTGGTGTAGTAATCAGTTTGAACGAATAGTAATATCCTTTGGGCTGGATAATTAATCCAACTAAGAGGTTTGGGCTAGAAGGGATTGGATTAGATTTGGAGGCCTTTTACTCTACAATTTCAATTTAAATATAACTCTAATTACACAATTTTGATTTGAATTGTGAATTTAACTAAAAGTTAATATTGTCACGTCCCAGTTTACAGCAGAATGCAGGCTCGCCAACAAATTTGCTGCATATACGAGAGGTCCCGTGCACGAACCGTCTGACCTGCACAATTATAAAGACTAGTGAAGTACCCGCGCTGCGCCGCGGGTCTAATTTGTTCAACAAAAATTATTTTTCATGTTATATGCTGCACAGGTTTAATTTGAGTGCTGATGTAGAAATAACATGAATATTTAATTGACTATAAAACAGAATGACCAACTTTGGAAATGCTATTTTGAAGTAGAGTATGTTAGCCAACTGTTATACTTGAGTAAAAAAGTTTGCATCACAAAGTAATTCGTAATATGCACTCTAAATATGGAAACTTACAAAAGCAACTAAATTTACACATTGACAATAGAGTCGACTCAACATTCGGAAAACTACAATGCACAAAGAACCATAGTCCACCAATGAAAATATATAGCAAAATTCTTCTCCACGAAGTGCCCATTTCAAATTCAAAAACTGAAAACTTGAAAGAGACCTGTATTGTAATTGGAGGGTTAGCAAAAGTCATCCTCAAATTGATCACTTTCAAATCATAAAGTTCCAGCAGTACAGAAATATATTAATTCACAAACAGCTAAAAGCATAGGTTGTAAAATAAAATATGATTGTTGTAAAATCTAATGGATAGCTTCACAATAAATTCTGTTCCAACAATTATTGTGCAAATCAAAACTTGGAAAGTTCGCAAAGTTTTGGGCATATATAGAGTATTAGCACATTAACCATGAAGCAGAACAAACAAAAAGTGAAAGCATTGTTGGAACAGGAAGAATGTCACTGACATCAAGCTTCTTTCAATATTACATAAAAACCTATAAACCAGCAAGAATTTTTCATTCAATTTATTTACAAAACTGGAACCGGAATTAATTGATGTTTTTTAGATATTGGAGAGCCATATCTTGTAGAACCATAAAGCTCAACCATAGAATCCCATGAGCCACCGCGGGGGAGATGGACCCGGTGAGGCCGCGTCCCTGCAGGGAGATGTTTGCGACCTTGTCACGCGCGTCGCACGTGGCCCCTTCGAAAATGCCTCCGCACAGGTCCGCCATGGGCGCCCACGAACCGAGCGCTCGCTCCTGCGGGTCCAGCTCCCGCTTCAGCACCATGAGTGCGCCCACCTCTGGGTTCTTGTGCGCCGAGCATAGGTGGAGGAGGAAGAAGAGCACGAAAGGAAGAGAACCCATGTCACCAATGTCTGAGAAGCACCCTGCAAACTGAGTTCAAATTGATTTCAATCATTTCATCTAAAGTAACTTTGCAAATATAAGGATCAAACTTCATCGCATATTGGTTTAAAAGTTTAAATAAAAGCTGCAGTAGGCATATATTGCATGGGATAATATGTTTTGCATTATGGAAGGCAAATTACCTTGTAATGAAGTATTTGATCAAACAGACTGATGTTTAAAATTATAATTTGAGATTTTCTTTATTACATGATATGTAAAGAGCGCTGTTTTTATTTACACTTATGTAATTGATTTGACTTCCATTTTCATAAAAATGAAGTCAAAAGAGGTAAATTCATGGTATAAGCCATCTTTTTAGCTTCAGGTCTTCTTAAGTCTAAGGAACAAAATGATAATAGATATATAGAGAGGTAACCTTTACTTCGGACTTGCTCATCGTCTTTATCATGTACTTGCACACAGAGACGTCATATAATCCGCTACATGTATGCGCCAACTTGCAATAGAGAGGTAAATAATGTCATCATCACCAGGCTACTAAAGATGACCTGTGTATAAAATTGGCACCAATAAGACAATTTCTCGAAAAGTAAACAAGAATGCAATGTGAATATCAAATAACCTGGCCCAATACTTCAGCCTTGCCTTCACTTTCTCGGGATCATTACCCGGGCATTGCAAAGAATAAACATGCCAATTCATATAGACGGGGAAAAAAGAGGAAAGAATAATGTAATACACATGAACCTCAGAGCGAAAGCATTGCGTGGTTCCCCAAAATCTGCATTAGGTACTGCATTAGGTTCTCACATGAACCAACAATGCCAATATACATGAAAAATCTGCATTAGGTTTTTACATGAATCTCAAAGCGAAACCTGCATTGGAATTTTTGCCTTGGAAATCTGCATTATGACATTTGTCTTTTTCTTTACATGAGCATTGGATTGGGATGAAATCTGCATCAGGTTCTGACATGAACCTCAGAGCGAAAGCATTGGGATCCCAAAAGAAAAGAACAAAGTAAAGAAAGGTTCCATGACCACCAAATTTAACTTTACTTGGTCAGAAAGCCTTCGAAGACAGCAATGCAATAAGGAAAACACTTGATAGAACAGTGTTGGTTGGCTTCTTTTTTAACTTAGATAAAAGATAAATGAAAGACAAACAACAACGAACAGAAAATCTAAGATTTAAAACGTATGGACACCCTCTCAACTATAGCCCTATTTAATTTACACTCTCTTCCATTTTTTGATCTTTTAATTTGGGCTATTTTTGTCATGTAAAATAGTAATTGTGCCTAAATCAAGTGAGATGTTGGCTATCATGTGTCAACCTTTAATCCACATTGTGTCACCAGCTAAAAACCAAGTAAGCTATTCAATCCAACAGAATCACTATTAAATTATGTGGAATTTCCTATTTATCGGGGGAAAAAAAGTCAGATCAAGAAAATCAAAAGTTGATGATATGTTGATGGGATAAAAATGAAAAGATAAAAGATCAGTTACTATTTTAGAATGGCCTGTACTTGAGGGTTCTCAATACATATTTACGAAGGGAGATGAATGACTATTTTAGAATGGCCTGAACTTGAGGGTTCTCAATACATATTTATTAAGGGAGTTGAATAAATTAATATTGTTCTCCTCACTACTCGATTTTACGTTAGATTTTTCTTTAAGACATACCCTTGATTTTTCGTTAGATTTTTTTGTTTTATTCGATAAATTAAATATACCTCAATTCACAATTCCAACATCGGAACAAATCGAAATTCCTGAGGCAGCTCCTCACTACTCTAAACCAGCAGGAGAGATCACTAAAACCTCAAAAAATTCAGCAAGAACACTGCTTGAAAATAAGAATTTAAAAAATTCTAACAAAAATTCGATTCGACTCCGAAAATTCAAATAACAAAAACTCCGATCAATGTACCTCATAATCCAGCTGAGAGTAGCTTCAAATCAACCGGAATTGAAAGACATAATCCACCAATAGCTCAGCTAGAAGAGTCAGAAGAAGAAATTTAACAAAACCCGAACGAAATTCCTATTTCAGCTCATAAATTCAAAATACTTCAATTCCGCCCAAACAAACCTGAAATTCAGCTAGAAGAAATGGTCCACAAACTCTCATCCTTCAGCTAAACCTTGAGCAAGCCCAAAATGAGCAATTAGAAGCTTTAATTCAGCTTGATTTCCACCTTACTGTTGTTGCTGCCTGTTGCTGCTGCTGTTGCTGTACCTGTTGCTGTTATTGCTGCTCTCCAGACCGCAGAGAGAAGAAGAAGAGGAAGAAGAAGAGATGCTGCTGCTGTTGCTGTTGGTCACTGCTGCTGCTGCCTGCAGCTCCCAGCCCGCAGGGAGAAGAAGAAAAGGAGAGGAAAAGAGAAGAAGAGAAGGAGAAGCGCACAACCACACACAGTTACACACAGACACATACACACAAAATAGATAAAACTGTAATAAAAGTACCACTGAAAATGAAGACCCAGATGGTAAATAAGGTGTTACTAAACTGGACTATACTCTATGGTAAATGAAGACCACAGTTACTAAAAACAACTTACACAACTTATATTTGGTAGTTTTTGTAAAATGAAGACCCAGATAGTAACTATGGTCTTTATTTACAATTGTCATACTTAAAAATATTTGAAAATGCAGACAATGGACGCCCAAAAGAAAATGAAGACCCAGATGGTTCACGCGTTTGTATCATACGGCATACAATTTCATAAGAATGTTAAGCAAATGAGAGGGCAAAAAAAGAAGAAAGAGCATGTTTGACATAGGAGGCTCAATTAATATCTCAACCCAAGCAATGCAAATAAGCTGAGTAGAATATGCCAAACCTCATGAGATGGTTGCTCGAGGTGGTTGCCCAAGAATTAGGCCATCCAAACCTCGCATTCCTCTTCCTCTACATCATTGTTGCCTAAAAGAATACGCCATCCAAATCTCATTTTTTTTTCATCCTTATGTAGATCATCATCGCCCCAAAAAATTTCAAAATAAGAAAAATCGTAGAAAAGTATGAATATAAAAAATATCGCCAATGCAAGATCGAAGAAAGCAAAAAACAGTGTCCCCTTGCTGCTGGAAGCCACACAGGAGGAGAATTGTAGCCTGCAGCCTTCTTGCAAGAAACTCGAACCAAGCTGAATTCGTGCACGCGTGCAGTTGCTTAGCGCAACTTTGGTGCAGCCCGCAGCGATTCGTGGTCCTTCTAGTCAGAAAGATTTATGCAAGTTGATTTTCTTTTGCAGTAATTGAGAAGTTTTTCTTAGATTGAAAATTGCTTGTTAATCATTACAGAGCATCAGTATAAGGGAAAAAAGGAGTGGGATTATTTGACCTACACATCCCTACAATCATCTACTCTAAGAAGAATAGTACCCAGTTTCCATATTCAAGTAGTTTCAGTGTAAATGCTAGAGAACTTTAAACAAACTAATTTAAGAAAACACAAGCCGCATTCAGTTAGGTCTGTGAGGAGCAAAATGATACAAGCTTTGTTTCTAACCAGAAGCATCGCTAATATTAACTTGAATAAAATCATACTGATTTGTCCTTTTGTGCAGCTTAAGTTAGGCTCAATGAAACTTGTGAGAGAATACATGATTCGAGTAGTGACAACGGCAAAATTAGATTTATCCTTAGATGGTGAGGAGTTAACTCTCGAGTGTGTTCGATTTGCATTTCGTGTGCACCATGTAGACTCCTTCTGTATTCTTTTACTTTCATGGGAGTAGTTGATATTTACTAACATCGAGAATGAAGGTCTTTACAGGTTACCGGTGGATTTGATGAAGATAATTGGCATGCATTCCAAGAACTGAAGCACTTAGGGACCAAGTCATAAGTTGATTGTTATTCTTTCTTATACAGTGAAAGAAGCAGCACTTAGGATCAAATTACTTGGCTACATAACCTAAGAATTCTGAAGCTGCTATCCTCGACATCACCTCCCAAAACTTGAATTCTTACATAATTTATGTTTTACAAATGTCACCTGAGATAAATACATTCATGTGGAATTAATTGAGATCTAAGGTTCATTATGATCTTGTACCATGTTTTCAGGATTGCATTATGTCTTTATAGTCATAAAGATGAGAGAGAAATGTACCACATGTTTCCTAAAGTTGTAGAAGTACAGGGAAAAATGATATTTCAGACAAATTACAAATCCAAATACTAATTAATTGTGGCAACTTCTACAATACATCAACAGCAAAAGTCTCTCTAATCAGGCAATTACAAATGCAAATACTAATTAATTGTGTCAACTTCTACAATACATCAACAGCAAAAGTTTTTCTAATTTGCATTCAATGATCAGAACTTGCAATAATTACCGTAAAGTCGATGTTTCTCCTAAGTGTTCAGAAGCACACAAACATATCTATTGGTTGCTGTATGTCTCATAATTAGTAGGCCTTCGACTTCGTTATGTATGTGTGAGCCACAAACACTGACACACTTATAAATGAGAAATTTTCTTCATGCATTCCTAGTTTCAAGTAATGAAGCAGCAAAGAAATAAGGATTATCGAAAAGAGGTGGGTATGTAAAGCGATGAATTCAGCGGAATTTTCTTCATGCATTCCTAGTTTCAAGGAATGAAGGAACAAAGAAATAAGGATTATTGAAAAGAGGCGGGCATGTAAAGCGATGAATTCAGCGACTATACCATCATGTGAATTTACTATATTCATGACATTGACTTGATTGTTTCTTTTAAAATAGAAAACTGATAGTAAAATAAGAGAAAAACATCTAGAAGAATTGAGAAGAATACATGACATATTATTTTCGATGAGCTGGCTAAATACACAGTAGAACATGCGGCATTGTCTTTTATAAATTCAAAAGACTTCTCTTTTTCTATATGTACAGTTCACATCAAAAATATCATCCGTACTTATATATATATAAGCTCTCTACATTTGAGATATATATAAAGTTCCATCCAAAATATATCCAAATCTAATTAAATTAGAATTCAACTCTAATTAATATTTAAATCTAAATTAATATATCATCCGTCAGTATCATCAACAATACTACAACCTATTCTGTTCGAATTCAGCAATTTGTAACTAACAGATCAATATGTAACTTAATCGGCTGAGACAATACTAAAAATAACTCATTTCTTATTGTTTAGATCGTCTTGAAATTTTAGTTGCTCAAATATAAACATTATTTTTTTATTCAAGCATATTTTATTACATTATATTTATTCCTTTTTTCATATATTGCAATTTTAAACGAAACAAATATTATAATATTACATCAAATATACGATAAAATACACCTTTGGCTCATCACTATGTGACAAATTACAATCAATCTTTTGTATGCAGTGCAAATTAATTGTAGATGCCAGAATCTGGGGGAATGAATCAATCTTGTTAAAATAGATATAAATTATTGTTATCGTGGAAAGAACATGTAACTACTCCATGCAAGGTAGATTTCTCATTGTTTTTTGTATATACCTTTCCTTTCTTCATTGTGAGGCACTTAAAACAAACCAAGTTGAAGATTTGCTTGAGTTCATTTACATGAGATGGATGATAAATTGGTATCGGCAATTTTATGTAGCCAAAGTGACCTAAATTATGGAAAGGTAAAAAATTTATGTTATGGCAAACTACTTAAAAATTTCTTCCGCTTGCTAACACCACAAATTAGTGCTATCCATAATTTTATACCCGTGAAATTCTGCTCCAGCCGAGAGTTTTAGTAGGTCCAAGGGCAAGATATGAATTCTAAAAAAAGGTGAGAGAAAATTACATGGTACTATGTGTACACAAAGACTTGAAATTTGTCATCTTTAGCCTCTAGCACCTTGTCCATATCATAAACTATCATTGAAAAAGAGCAATCAGTAAGTGTAGAAATAAACTATCCAAAAGTGAACAGGAATTGCAAACAACATAATCAGATTAAGGGAATACGAAGGTAAGAATAAGAAATTGAGAATGAAAATGTGAGGCTCAGTTAAGTTCTCCATTTAACCCCAATAAAGAGTAGAGAACGAAACAAACTCTGTTTTTCATGCGTCATAATTGTTTACGTAGCAATTGGTTGCCTTGAGCTCTTAGAAAATATTGGTATATTTATGTTCTCCGAAGGCCACAAAAGTTATAACAAATTTTAAAGCCATCATGATTATCTCAACAATAATTCATTGTCTAATGCCACCCGAAATTGGCAATATTTTCTGCATCATCATTGGCTCAATCCAAATAAAGAGTAAACAATGAAACACATTTTCTTTTTGATGCATCATAAGTGTGTATGCAACAGTTGGTTGCTTAGAGCCATTATAAAATATCGGCATCTTTATACTTACCGAAGGTCGCCGAGGATTATAACAATTTTTTAAGACATCATGATTGCTAAACCAACAATTTGGTGCCCAAGGCCATCCCAAATTACCAACATAGCTCTATCATCAGTGCCTTCCGTACCAATTGGTTGCCTTGAGCTATTATAAAATATTGGGCTCTTTATGTTCACCGAAGGGCACGGAAGGTTATAATAAATTTTAAAGGCATCATGATTGTCTCAACAATAATTCATTGCCTAATGCCATCTGAAATTGCTAATATTTTCTGTATCATCATTGCCTCAATCCAAATAAAGAGTGAAGAATGAAACACATTTTCTTTTTGATGCATCATAAGTGTATATGCAATAGTTGGTTGCTCAGAGCCAGTAGAAAATATCTGTATCTTTATGCTTACCGAAGGTCGCCGAGGATTGCAACAATTTTTTTAGACATCATGATTGCTAAACCAATAATTTGTTGCTCAAGGCCTTCCCAAATTACCAACATTGTTCTATCATCATTGCCTCAAAAAGGGGGAATAAAAATAAAAATATAAATTATAAAAGATAGGATAAATTATGACTTTATCTAGAAAGGTAACTCTCTTTCCTTTCATGGTCGGAAACTAAAAACAAATAAAAGCATGAAATTTAGGGGGCGGAGGGGAAACAAATCAAAGTATGCAATTTAGATAACGAAAAAGACTCCAATTTATATACCACAAAACATGCACACACCATTTGTAAGGTTTGTAAGGTTTAAGCACAGTAAGAGTCAAATATTAGACCAACGAAATAGCGGACAATTGTTAAAAATCAAGTGCAACCATTTAAAACTGCAGTTTGTAAGCTTTAAGTATAATAAAAGTCAAATATTAAACCAACGAAATAGTCGGCAATCATTTGGTATTAAATCGATGAAACTACAGTTCAACTGAAACTGTAGTTTTCATATAGAGACAATCAACTTATTTGAAACTATAATTTTCATGTAGAGAATGTAGGTAAAGGCATTGCATCACTTGAAGCTACTTTTTTCATAGAGAGAATATAGATAAAAGGCAGGAGGCAACCATTCTTTACAAAGAAGAAGCTATGTTTAAAAACCCAGTTATTGGAAACTCACAAATTAGGAACACACATTAAAGGCTAAGGCATTGAAAGTCACAAATTAGGAACATCCAACTTACTTAAAGCCTAATAAGATCATCCTTCTCATTGTCGTCATAGAGGCAAGCTAATAAACACTTTATAGTCATCCATTTCCGATAAAATCGAACTTTGAACATTAAAAATCTAAACTTTAGGCCTTATTTGATATCAATTTCAATTTTTGAGGCAAACCAACAAACACTCGTCATAGAGGCAAACCAACAAACACTTTATAGTCATAGAGGCAAACCAATAAACACTTTATAGTCATCCCTTTCCGACAAAATATTTTGAGAAACCAAGGTGAAACCAACACTTTAATAATTCTTGACAAAAGTTGTATGTTAAATATCAAGCTACCTAATAAGATCATCCTCCTCATTGTCGTCATAGAGGCAAACCAACAAACACTTTATAATCATCTATTTCCGACAAAATCAAACTTTGGACATCAATATCTAAATTTTAGGCCTCATTTGATACTAATTTCAGTTTTTGAGGCAAACCAACGAACATTCGTCATAGAGGGAAACCAACAAACATTTTATAGTCATAGATGCAAACCAACAAACACCTCGACAAAAGTTTTATTAAATATCAAGCTATCTAATGAGATCATCCTTCTCATTGTTGTCATAGAGGCAAACCAACTAACACTTTATAGTCATCCTTTTCCGACAAAATCAAACTTTGAAAAAAAATCTAAACTTTAGGTCTGTCACGCCCCGAGTTTTGAAAAGCAGGCTAATTTTTTTTTATTTTTTTTCAGAGTTTAAATCATTTCAGGCGTGAACAGATCGCCACATGTATAGTAAATTCCCTGCCCAATTGGACAGAGCCTTTCCTATACATGCACGGCTAACCACTTACAGTCAATACCAGAGTAGTCTAAACTACGCATGCAAATTAGTCAATTTATAATAATTTAAAATGTAATGCGGGTAAATGAAATATACTGATGGCATAAGGGTCGGTACTATCGCAACAGCCTCACCAACGTGTCCCGATATCCCAACACCCGAACGACCTGAAAAACAGTCACCCAGGGGGTGTGAGATACATCGACAGTGTATCCCAGTGGGCATGACGAGCCGAGAAATAGCTAATCGTACCTACTGGATACAATAATCTGCGGATAATAAATAGATCCATAGGTAAAGCTGAATAATCAATAAGATGTCTACTGATAATCAGGATATAACTGAGCAGATATGGGTGCAGAAATAAATAGTAAAACATGCTAGAATATCGAAATATAAGCTATGCATCAACAAAGGAACAGTAAGTACCCAACCGATGCTACTATTGGTCACGGGGACCTCAGGCGAAGATATCTATGCCAAGCCAACCACAATCATACTGGATTCCACCTAGCAGAGCTGAACAGCAACCCCGTACCATTGATATAGCCAAGAGGATCCTCGTACCTAAAGGTACAGCCGAGAGTTTCCTTATATCGGTACAGCCAAGGGGCTCCCCGTACCCAGTGATACAGCAAGAGGGGATAGCTCACGGGTCAACCAGACCCTTTACCGGTAAAGAACGCAATGTGGGTGATCAATCCCACAGCGTACGCGAGTGAACAGCAGGTGCACAACCATCACAATGAGAATGCTCAAGCTCACGGTCCACAGACCGGGTAATCGGCAACATGCCGGAAATCCCCACAGGGATGCAGATGTCTATATATCAATCATATATCATGCAGTCTAGAATACAAGAAGTATGTATCTCTGAATAAAAGCAAGTATAATGACCAAGAAGGCATGATAAGTCCAAGCATATGCTACTGTACTGATATCTGACTAGAAGCAAGTCTAGGTAGTGATCGAGCAAACATGATAAATATATCCAAATATGAGCTACTGAACTGTCATCTAACTAATGACCAATCAAGCCGGTGTATATCCAGGTATAAGCAAGGGATACTAAATCAACAGAATAAAGCTCATAAACATAATCTGGGCTAAATAGAAGAACAGGTGTCCGACTGGACTAAAGCAACCAGAGGGCCGAAAAGATAAAGCTCGGACCGAAGATAACCCACCTGAGTGTAGGCGGTCCAACGACTCCAACAGAAGGCTCGTGGGCCGGAGTCAGACTGCAAGGACCTGAATCATGAAATACTGATCAGGGACGGACTCACTAATTAAGCCGCTTTACTAAAATCAATGCTCGATCGGAACCATAATCACTTTAACACTTCCGGAAAGGCCGATTTGGCACCGGAAGCCCCCGACTTGAAACGAGAGACACTGAACCTACCAGGGCAGTGTTGGAAATAACCAGAGACAGGTAACAACGTC
This sequence comes from Tillandsia leiboldiana, assembly GCA_029204045.2. NCBI lineage: Eukaryota > Viridiplantae > Streptophyta > Magnoliopsida > Poales > Bromeliaceae > Tillandsia > Tillandsia leiboldiana. The sequence goes on along the minus strand of CM055080.1, from coordinate 6,113,807 downwards.
CATTTATCATTCTATTGCATCAAAGTACGTGAAACTCGCGCCGAAAGTCGTTAAACCGACTATTTTGCCGATTTTCTTTTAAATTTTTGGGCTACTCTAAGCGCTCGAAAGAGAGCCCCGAAAAAGCTTCGCGATCAACTGCGCTGTCAAAACTGCAGTTTCAGAACTTACGAAGCATTTTTCTTCGCTTCGTTCTCCAATTTTCCTTTAATCGCTCACCTCAGTTTTTCACCCCTTTTAATCAGAAAACTTTTGTGAGACACCCCACGATTTCTTTTAAATTTTTTGACTATTCTAAGTCTCCGAAACAGGGCTCCGAAAATGCTTCGTGATCACAAATTTCAGAAACTCCAGAATTTTGCCAAGTCCTCGGGGTCCAAGTCACTTTTCGACCCGATGCCCTTCGCGTCAGCCCGAAATGCACCGAACTCGACTGTAATCATATTTAAAACACGCTACAAGTCTTCTCGCCGAATTTCGCCATTTTGCGAACTCGGCGAACTCGGGTCCAAATTTTGCAAACTTGAGGCTTCGCTTTTCCAACCACAACTCACTTTTCGACTCAACGGCTTTTGCGTTGATTCGAAACGCTTCTAACCCACTTGTAATCACATTTGAAATGTGTTACAAGTATTTTTACCGAGTTTTGCTATTTCGCAGAAATCGGTGCACTACATTCTCCCCTCCTTTAGGAGTTTCGTCCGTGAAACTAAAACTCACGTACCTTAGGATTTATTCCTCGAACAAGCGAGGATAGTGCTCCCGCATCACAGCCTCAGGCTCCCACGTGGCCTCCTCCTCACTATGCCTCGTCCAAAGCACTTTCACATAGGGGATGGAGCGGTTTCTTAGTCTCCTATCACGCCGATCCACAATTTTATACGGGAACTCATCATAGCTCATATCCTCTCGCAGATCAAGCGGTGGGTAGTTGATTATGTGCCTCGGGTCATGGACATACTGGCGGAGTTGTGACACATGAAACACATCATGAATTCCTGCCAAGTCCGGGGGCAAAGCTACTTTATAGGCCACTGGGCCCACCCGCTCCAATACCTCATAAGGTCCAAGAAAGCGAGGGTTCAACTTTCCCCGCATCCCAAATCGCACTACACCCTTTGTGGGCGACGCCTTCAAAAATACATGATCCCCGACCTTAAATTCTAGGTCGCGCCGCCTTTTGTCCGCATAGCTCTTTTGCCGACTTTGCGCCGTCACCAGACGTTGACGCGCAATTTGCACCTTTTCCTCAGCTTCTTGCAATACCTCAGGACCCAGTGATGTTCTCTCGCCGACCTCACTCCAATGCAGTGGAGATCTGCATTTTCTGCCATAAAGTGCCTTGAAAGGTGCCATTCCAATGCTGGCTTGATAGCTGTTATTGTAGGCGAACTCCGCCATCGGCAAATATCGCTGCCACCCTGGGCCATGATCCAGGACACACGCCCTAAGCATATCTTCAAGGATTTAATTGGTCCTCTCAGATTGACCATCGCTCTGAGGATGATACACTGTAGTGAAATCCAGGCGTGTCCCCAAGATCTCGTGGAAGCTCTTCCAAAATTGTGACACGAATCGGGGGTCTCGATCCGACACTAAAATCCTTTGCAACGCCGCCCTCCCCATCAGACCTTACCTTTTGGAGCTTTTCATCGGTCGCTTGCTTTTCTTTAATTCTCTCCAACAAGGTAGGTTACACAGTAAGTGTCATAAGCCTCGCGGGTGCACCGAGAGCCACAACCTCCAAGCCAAATCACTACTTCACTAATTGATGCTATACACTAGATCTAACTGTGCTATAACTGGAGCATCATGTATACAAATAACTGAGAAGTGTGATGCTCACCTGAAACCTGCCGAGGAGTGGCCGGAGAGATCGCCGGAGCAGCACCACTCAAGACCCAAGGTTCGGTTCGGCCAAGTCCAGTACAACCTCTGCTCAAACCACAAACAAGGATGAGCATTAGTTAATTACAGGTCTTAGAAGGTAGTTGGTCTCTGCCAGGCTGAGCGCCGGCGGCCGGAGGCGGCGGCAGCCGGAGAAAAACCAAAATTAGACTCTTTAGGTGCAAGATTGGTGAGCTCGGTTACAGAAATTCCTAGGCTCAAAATAACTTGATAGAATTAGTCTAGAAGGTGTCTAGAACTGACCTGGGTCGGTGGCCGGCGTCCCGATGCAACGGCGGCGGCCGGAGCTCGAGCTCGGGTGCAAAGATGGTGCAACTACAGTGAGCAAAATCCCGACGTTAGAATCCTCATGCAACTTCACAAGAGGCCATATTTATGTCTAAGGAACTCACCTAGGTGGCTTTCCCACCACGCGGTACCCCGGTGATCGCCGGAGTTCAAGTTCGACGAAGATGCACCCTCTAATGGCGGAATCCGGCCGGCAGTGTTCGGGCCGGCGCAACCTGGACCAAGATGATCTCCTCGGTGCCAGGAAGCTTCCTGCAGTGGTGGCCGGCGTCGGGAGTGAGCGGCGGCGCCGGACGGCGAAGCTCGGCCGAAGTGCTTTAAAACCCGGTTCTAGGGCTTCTTTGGGCGGCTTGGATTTTGCACCGATTTCCACCAAACCTTGGAGGTAGGTTGCAGTCGATGAGGAGAAGAGGATCAATGGTCTTGATCGGAGTTTCAACGGCCTGATGAAGTCGGCGCCCAAGATCGACTGAAATCGATAATTCCGACAAGAAGTCGCTCCCGCCGGCGATGGGGTCGACGGCGGCGGCTCAGGCTTCACAATATGGGTCGCCTCGATGTCAGGAACACCTTTACAGGGTTCATGTGCCAATTAAAACCAAAAGGTTCCATGTTCTTACCTCGCCAGAAAATCTCGAGGACGAGGAAGACGACCGCGACGGCGCACGGCGGCGGCTGACGTCGGGTTCACCCCAGCTCGGCGTCAACCACGCAGAGCCACTCCCAGATGCTGTTTGGAACCCTCCAAGGCCTCTAGGAAAGACTCTTCTCTTTCCCAACCGAGATGAAGGAGATTCTTGGTTCTCCTTCTTCTCCGGCGACGAGGCGGCGGCGGCCGGTGCGCAACCTTCGAGGAGTGCGGCAGATGGAGGGGATGCAGTTGGAGCGGGCGGCTGCTGGGCAGAGGGCTGCGGTGTTAAGGGTTTAAGAAACCCTAACCCGAGTTGATTTTAAATAGTGCATTGTGCACAATTTGCATTTTAACCCCTTAAACTCTGCTATTTTGAGCCCAGTCCCTCATAGTATATCTATTCCACACTTAGGTCCCTCCCTGCAAAGCCGCACGCAATTTGAAGCATAAAATATAGGGGTCTGTGTGCAAAATACGGCATTTTCCACTGTATTTCACGCTTTTCGAGGCATTTTAGCCGTCAAATCGAAAAATGAACTTCGCCACGACGTCCGGCTCGGCGAACCCTATCAGGTAGCGATTTTTGTTTTTCGAGAAAATGCCCGGATAAATTCTCGGTCCATAATCACTGTACAGAAATACAGTTTATCACGCTTTTCGAGACTCTAGGGTCGTCAAACGGAAATTCCGCCAGCGCCATTGCGTTCAGAACTATGAAACCGATTAAATCGACTACCTGGATTGCTATGATCGGAGTCCAGACAGCGAATTGGCTAACGTTGGCACTAAGGGGATTTGAAAATAGGGGTTACTATTCATCTACGGTTCACAGCATTATTCACTTAAGTCGCGGGTCCCGCCCGCTTCTTCGCTAATTTCAGGAAGATCCGATCGTTGGATCTGAATTTGATCAATATCATTTTCGATCAGTTCGACGAGACGGTCGCACTGGTCATCTCGGATTTTCGAGATTTGGCTCGGATTTGAAAGGCGACATTTCTGTCTCGTAAACTGTGCAATTTACACAGTAGCAAAAGGTCAATTGAGCTATTTGTGCTCTTTCTAATTCTAAGTCAACTTGAATTCCAGTCTTTTCTTTTATTTATTTAAAATAAAAATCCAGATTATTACAAGGTCTCATTTGATACCAATTTTAGTTTTTGAGGCAAACCAACAAACACTCATCATAGAGGCAAGCCAACAAACACTTTATAGTCATCCCTTTCCGACAAAAGCAAACTTTGAACGTCAAAATCTAAACTTTAGGCCTCATTCGATACCAATTTCAGTTTTTTTTTTCTTTTCCTGTTGTTGTCAAAGAGGCAAACCAACAAACACATCTTAGCATTTTGTTCCGCCAAAATTAAATTTTGAACTATCAAAATCTAAATTTTATGCCTCCTTTGATACGATTTTTTTTTTTTTGGCACCCTTGAACTTAGATTCGATGCAATTGACCAACCCAAATATAAACCAAACAAACAATAACAAAGATAAACGCCTCATACTCAACCCTACCAAGATCGAGCACAGGATCATAGTCGGGGTCGACGCTGGGCTCCAGCGGCAACAAAGGAGTAGACGCTTAATTAGTATACTTTATTTAAACCTCGCAACTATAAATTTATTTAAGTAATTAATTAATTTAAAATAGTAAAATTAATTTATTTCAAAAAATAGATAGCTAATATAAAAAGTTTCATACCTCATAAGATTCTTAAAACAGCATATGACTAAAACTTGCACTACAAAAAGAATTCATGATGTTGGAGTTCTTTCTTGCAAATGTGATCTCAAACTCATTACCTATTCAAAAAAGGAAAAGATACGCTGAATCTATATTTTCTCTTCTCCTTTGTTGACTATGCACGCTTAACAGAGCGTAATGTCTTTTCATGAAATTTTACCTTTCAAATCTGGATTTAAAAGCATTGTAGCCCCTAAACCCAAGATTTAAGTTGATAAATCCTAAACGATTGGAGCAAGAATTTGTACAACTTATTTGCATGTCTCTGACCAGTAGAATCTTCCAAATTAGGCCTTTTTTTTTGGGCTTTAATTACCACTCCTAATTCCTGCACGTATTGATACCCTCTCACTACCAATACCCCAACAGTATAAAATTTGCTTCAACAGTCAGAAGTTCTCGATAAGCTTATGAGCAGACAGCAAGTACTTAAGCATCAAAACAAACTAAATGCATTTGAGAAGTTAAGGAAAATAGCATGCATGATGATTCCCATTTCTATCAAATGTGGCAAAAGGAACATATACTTACAGCAGAACACAGCTTCAAAAAGTCACTAAATCGCCGAAGCACTCCGTGGCTTGAGCTAACCCCTTCCGGACATTGTATATTAATATAAATCCTGTAAAACTGACCTTTATGTGTGTTAAAAGAGCACTACTGAGCTAACCCCTTCAGTGGCTTGAGCTAACCCCTTCCGGACATTGTATATTAATATGAATCCTGTAAAACTGACCTTTATGTGTGTTAAAAGAGCACTACTGAGCTGAAATTACAACACAAAGTTTCAGGTTACTTTCTCCATAACAAAATAGAAATGGCTATCATGAACTCTTTCATGGGGGGTAAATGATAAAGAATCCAAGATTTTCAATCTTTTATGACAAATTCCATTATAAACTGCATAATCCAACATCCCAAAAAATAATACAATAATGTAGAAACCACTCTTTAGAAGATTCCGAAAGTGAGACAATTTGGGCAGAACTCTTCACCAAAGAATAACTTCACAACTGTGCAGCTCTTAGTGGCATGGCAAAGGATGATCTGAACTTCCACCACACATAGAAGTTTATGTACTTAATCAGAACCTGCAACACCTGTTACCAACTGACTGTAACCATCTAACACTACAAAAAGACAAAAAAGAGGGGGAAAGGGGGACAATAGAACCTTCAAAATTTTAAACTAACGCAACAAACTTTAATTAAAAATGTAAAGTCATAAAAGATAAGGAACACGCAAGTAATTTTCAATATATATTTTGCTCAGACTCCCCATTAAGCAAATATCATTATACCATACTAAAATCCTTCATTTTTTTTTCCCGATCCAACTATAAGCCAAAAAAATACGGGCTACAACACAGAGGGAAGTAGAAGGTTGCCTACAAAGTAGGCCATCCAATATCTACAACATAGAGAAAGTAGAAGGTTGCCTACAAAGTAGGCCATCCAATATCTAATTGTCATCGATTTATAGTTTAGAATCCGAGATTGCTCACAAAGAATTCAACATTGTAGGGGTAGATCATCATAGCATATACTAAAGCCAACATACGTAAGTTCAAAATCTGATTAAAACACCAAATAACTTGTAAGGTGCAGACTAAATTGGGCACATAAAAAGCAATAGTAGAGCAGACTATACATGAGAAAATCATTGTATTGTGAACTGAAATTGCACTAATACTAAAATAATATAAACAAATACAATATTCTTATAAGATGCTCAACTCATGAACCTACTCATGCTAAGGTATTCCTTATTACACCATTTAAATATTCAGAATTCGACAGTACACCATTTGTCTAGGTATTCCTTATTACACCATTTAAAGGACTTTAGATATTCAATCATACTTTAAATACCTGTTTAGGTATTCCTTATTACACCATTTGTTTACAGATATACTTTTAGACGTACAATTTTACCTTCATTCTATTCAATGAAAATGTGGGAATAGCAAAGCTGCATAATGTAGGTTTAACATGATCATTGTTCAGTTTCCAATATAATTACATCTCCTACATGCAGGTTAAGCAAGAACAATAACAGGAAATGGGAAAATCATATGAACATTCGTAATCCCTCAGTGTTAAATTCAGATTTTAGGCGCTAATTATAACCATTCAGAGATTTCATAGACATAAAAGAGGAATTTGCCATTTTTAGTACTTTTTAACCCATATCAATTGCAAAATAGCACAGTGTAAAAAAGCATAGAGAATAAATTTCAGGGAAAAAGGGGGGTTGCCCTATGAATGGGCCATCCTGCCTCAGAAAGACATCGAAACGAAGTTGAATAGGATAACCAAACCTCTCGGGAGTAACAATTCCGATTTTTTCTTTTCTTTTTTTCGAGCCATCAATACCACCGAAAAAAGGTTTTCCTCGCTAATCCTTCCTTGCCCAACACTTGACAAAAAGTAATGGAAAGGTTGACAATAAGTGAAGCAGCAAGTGTGTATGGATCTCACGAACATCTTGTACCCGATGATCGCCAAAGGTCCTGTAAAAATGTCCATAAATCCAAATTAGACAATAAAGAGAGGTTCTAAAGAAAGAATTTTAAAGCAAAATATGTAACACAAATGTAGAGTAAACTCAATCAATGTAAAGACATATAAATATAGAATGAAACATAGATACAAATTCCATGCAATGACGTTATGATAGTGTCTCCCAACTGATTTTTGAAGCAGATTTAGTTGATTTCTCATATGCCCAGAATAGAAGCATTGAATTTTATGGGCGCCATTAGAATTAAAGAATGTGCTCAAGTCTCAGTCACTTAAATTACAATCTAACAAAAGCAGATATTGAGCCAGGCATTAGTAGTTGATACATGTTTTCCACAGTCAAAGCACAAGTAAAAGCTACAAAAATCTTCAAATGGCATAGGTTTAGAATGGCCCTGAAATTGCAATAAATGTGTCCAGCACATTGATAAGATAAGCTAATTTGAAAATAGAATCAACCATCTAGTAAAAGAAACCAGGATTTAAATGCCTCTTCTTCAACAAAGTACTCACAAGAATGAAGACATGACAAAATCTAAGAACATAAATCTTATTTCATTCTTTTAAAAGTACTCACAGGGATTAAGGCTGTGTTTTTACGTTAGAAGATCAGGGCACAAAATTTGTATTAGTACAGGAATTATCCATACACTTTTAACCTAGAACAAATGTCTGACAAACGGTTTAGACAACTCTTATGCATCGGCATCCAGTAAATTAAAACCTAGAATAAATTTGAGGGAAGAAGAATGATGCTTACTGTTATAGCACAATAAATTGAAACCTACTTGCTTCCGAAGAAGACCCAAAATCAGATATATTGCCATTTCTGCACATGAAGTGGAATTTCCTGTTGCGCTTCCAGGGATCCTGGCGACTTTGATTTTGTGCTTTGTAGCAGCATCTACATCAACGCCTCGCGCGAGTCATTGTACGCGGAGGGTATGATGATGCCGTCTTCTCCCTCTTCCTCCCCCTACGGTTCGGGTGCCCTCTTCTTCATCGGAGCCAGCGGCGGTGCATGTGTGGCTATGGTGTCGTACGCCGAGTCATGTGGCCTTGCGTTCCTGTTGGCCTGCGTGGCCTTCCTCACCTGCGGCTCGGACATCCTTCCCTCCACCAGAACCGGCGGCGATGTGTGCCAGTCTCTGGCTCCGTACGCCGGGTCTTCTGGCCATGCGCTTCTCCTCTGCTCCCCCCCCCCTATGGTTCGGATCCTCTGTTCTTGAGCGGCCCTTAGTCGCTGTGAGCCGATGCCTCCGTACGTCGAGGCGCCTATCTGCTACCTTCATCATGACCCCTCCCCCTCCCGTTCGTACCCTCTGTTCTTCAGCAGTGCGGCCCTTAGTCACTGTGAGCCGATGCCTCCCTACGTCGAGGCCCCTATCTGCTACCTTCATCATGAGCCTGGTCTGTTATGCTAACCCTCTCCATCTTCCCTCTACCTCTGTGTTATCTTCATCTCCTCCTCTCTCAAGGTTTGTCTATAAATAGGACCTAATGTGTGGAGATGCAGTTCGACCCTCTCCTCTGTCTTTGCTCGATTTATTTTTTTACTGCTTCTTTACATAACAGATCTATTTAGTTTTTTACTGGTTTTTTTGTCCTACCACTGAGATCAATTCGTCAATACATCTCTATTAAAGAGAGTTTTTTAGGGGTTTTTTCTTTCGATTACTGTACTCAAATTTCTCTGAAAATGTTGATCATTTTGTGAATAGTGTGCTGATAAATTTTGATGTCCTGTAATCTCCAACTAAGAAAGTTAGTTGACCCCTCAAAAACAATTCGGCAATCCCCATATAAGTACAAAACCATGCATGCATGCTCGTGAAGGTAGGTCTAATTTGATTCTTTTTCCATCTCTTCCAATCTTTTCTGAGCCCACATCAAGCAAAGGAAACATCACCAATCACAACTCAAATAGTCCAAAAGTGATATCAAAACAATAGTAAATGATATAATCCACTGAGATCATCCACAACGAATTAAACTCTAGTAAATGATATAATCACAATCAAGCAAAAACATAGAGATTAGATTCATATGCTACAATATAATCACAAATGAGAGATCATAGAAAGTGAATTTTGATGAGAGAGAGAGAAAGAGAGAGCTCACTTTGCGATCTCGAGGCGATGGCGGAGACGATTGGGCCCTGGGCGAGGATCGTAAATCTCCACGAGTCTCGAGATGATGGCGGAGACGATTGGGCCCTAAGCAAGGATCGGTCTGTAGATCTCTACGAGCACCTTCTCGTCATACTCTTTCCGCCGCGGCTGTGATCTCACCTCTCGTCGTACTCCTCTCACAGAAGAAGAGGAATGTGGGGAGGGAGGGGATGAGAGGGGTGCTCCTCTCGTCCTACTCCTCTCATCGTTCTCCGCCGTGGCTGTGATCCACGAGCTTGCATCAAGAGATGATGAGAGGGGTAGAGGGGGAGGAATGGGAAGAGAGAGCTAGAGAGAGAGAGGGGTGGAGAGGAAATGAGCTCTCCTTGGGCATCAGATTTTGGGGGGAGATGGTCTTTAGGCCTTGATTTTGGGGGAGAATGTGGGAACTCGTTAAATATGGGTTTTGAGTTAAAATTTGTAATTGGTGTGTGATGGGTTAAGTAATAATAATATATATATATATATTTTTAAGGTTAGGTTTAAATTTGGACTTTGATTTATAAATGGGACACTTGTATAAAAGTGTCCCAACAATGTGTCGCTATAACTTTATTGTGTTGTAGTGTAGACCTGTGAGCCCCAGATAGCACTGAGTGGGTGCAAGGTTATATGTCAGCTGATAGATGCCGATCGTGGCATTCGCCTTTGGTCCTCATGACCAATAGTGACACAAATTGAGTACTTTGATTTCTAGTGATTGATGCATTGTTATGGTACTTGGTTGTTTCTATATTTGCATACCAATGATGCTAGTTGTTCTTCATCTCTAGTATGATACGAGTAGTACTTGATTTTTACTATAGTTTTTCATGCTATATGATTGGTGATCGTCACCATATTTACACTTCAGTATCATTGATTGGTTCTTGCTTGTGGTGTATATCGTTGGTTTCATATGTTGATCATCATTTAGTTTGTATTCAGTTTACATGGTTATACCTGCTTATGTCTTATCTACATATTTCACTTATACCATGTCCTGTTATTTACTTCGTAGGTTGATTACTTTCATATTTACCTACCGAGCTTATCTGTTCATATTATGCTGATCATATCTGTATTACCTGCTGATTATTTCAAATCCATATTGCTTATAGTATACCAGTAGGTATGACTTGCTGGTCTCCGGCTCGTTGTACCTACTGGAATATATTCACTTGTGTCTCATTTTCTGGTGGTTGTACCTTTTTTAGATATTTCAAGTTATGAGATAGGAGACGATATCGTGAGGACGATTGATGCGAGTGATAGAGCCGTCTCTGTTATTGAGCTTGAGTAGTTAGTTGGATTTTGTTCGTTATCTTATTTATTGTGCTTACCCTTTTATTTAGTAGCTCTGAGTTGTGCGTTTTATGATATTTTGTACATTGCCTAGTCGTGCGTGTATAGGAAGACTCTATCCATTTGGACTATGAATTTCTTGTGTGCGTGACGGATCTGCTCGCATCCTAAGGATAATGTTTTAACTCTGATTTATAAAAAAAAAAAAAAATTAGACCATTTTTTCATCCCGGAACGTGACAGATATTTAATAAACAATAAGTGTGATCAAATATCTCGAATGAATACCATATTTGTCTTTATTTTATTTTATTATTATATAGTTTTTTTACGGAATGAGTCGAATCACCTTGTAGGTGAAATGTTCTATTCTATCAAATCAAATTATGATCAAAGATCTTTTAAAAAACAAATATCAAAACCCTATTTTTCAAACACACAAAAAACTCTTCATACCAAATAAAGTGTTACTAAATATTTTATTCTGGCATCTAAATAAAACTTCCACAAGTACGCGAACCAAGGACTAATGCAACAGAAACTCACAAGCTCTAAAAAACAGTCGTCGGATTGAACTTTGAGTTCCACTGCAAGTTTTCTCAATATTCTTTATCAGGGCCCTCCAAATGTGTAGCATTGCGAAATACAAGTGATTTAATACAAACATACATTCTCCACAACGAGATTCAGATGAGGTCAAAGTACTTATGTAAGAACATGATTCTTTGCAATGTAAAGAAACAGTAAATCACAAAGAGAGAGAGAGTTGTGAGTTGTTAGCATAATAGTAATTGTCAGATAAAAGCATATGAAACTTGAAATATTTAGACTTGACTATCCAACTTTTTAAAATTTTAATGTTACTATCTAATTTTTAAAATTTGTTTGATTTAAATCAATCGACTGTACTTTAATTTTAAATTTTGAATACGTCATTTATGTTTACAGATTTAATTAGTATATTTCATATATTTCTCATAATTATAAATTTATTAAAATAAATAATTAATTTAAATTTTGAAGTCAAATTATAGTTGACCAATTCAAATCAAAAAAATTAAGAAATTAGATAATAAAATAAATTTTTTAAAAGATTGGATAGCTAAATCCAAAGGGTCTTTAGAGTTAAGATAAGTTTATTATACTTTTACGTAATTGTTAAAAACAAAATTAACTCATAAAAAAATGTGGACTGTAAATAAAAAGTTGTAAACATTTGTAAGTGGGACAGGATTTTCCTTTTTCATTATTTTGTAGTTTTAACTTCTCAAGTAATAAAGATCATAAAGGGGCATAACTAAATGAGTATAGATCAAATATCAATTTTCACTAAATTAACATATTGCTAGGATTCTCATCCAAAGCTCCCATAAATAAGAAATTCTTTTCCAATACATTCCCTCCCTATCCATATAATATTAACCAAAAAATTTTAAAACAAGCCAACTAAAAATGATTTTAAGTTAAACTATTTTTAAAAGCATAGCAATGATATAATTGATTTTCTTCAGGAAAGAAGTAACACAACACATTCTACAGAATGTCACTTGCTGAATAATTCGTTCGGGAGTCGGCGAAAATTACTACCAGCAAAACTCCCAAAGATCACATCCAATAGGATGCATAAATAATTGGCCGCTCATACTATTCTCTCGAAAACCCCAAAAAGATAAAAAAGAAGATTAAAAAGATAAAAATTGTTGTTAAATTCAATACCTCTCAGCCAATCTAGCACTGACAGCTCTAAGCTTGGAGTATACCTTTCCAGCAGGCGATCCCAATATAAGACCACAAAGAGAGTCTCGAGCCACCTTAATGTTCACAAATGATCCAAGAATGTGGATCTTAGTATCTGCAATCACAATTCGTGTTCTTGTAGCATTCTCAATGGCAAACTTTGTCTTCCCACCTTTGCCTGAAAGCTGACCAATGGCGCGAGAGAGGTGCTCGCCACGAAGGGTCTTCACATCCTTAATCTCGAAGGAATCCACGTAGAGGTCATCAAGGCGTAGGAGGGCAAGGGCGTCGGCGATGTCGAATCCAAGCATGAAGGCGTGGACGAAGTCGGCGCATTTCTGTAGGTTGCTCACGTCTGGGGTGTCCGATCTGGTCTTCATCTCCACCTTTCGAGCCTGAATTAGGGTTTGTAAGAAAGACGGAACATACGTAAGTTGAGCCAAGAAATGGAAGAATCTGAAAGAATGAGTAGGAGAAGAATATAGAGGAAAATAGCACTTAAACAAGAAATCTTATGCCTCGTTTGTCCGTACGTGTGTCCTTTTTTTTTTGTTGGGGTCTTCCCCAAACTCAAACTCTACACAATTGAATGCACTAACAGATGGACTTTGCTAGTTGATTAGCCTGCAAATTCAGCTTTTCTTGGAAGCAAACAAAGAAGCGAAAAGAGACACCAATCAAGGTCCCGTTCGTTATTGTTGCCTTTTTCTTGTTTTCCTAAACACAAATGGTGTGAGATTGAATATATCGGCGGATGGACTTATTGTTGGTTAGCTTGAGATACGCCTCAACGGAACGCGAATAGCAACTTCTCCAAGAAAATAAAGAAGAGCAAAAATGTACGCCTCAACGGAATGCGGATAACATCTTCTTCAAGAAAATAAAGAAGAGCAAAAAATGAAATTAGCGTACTTCTATTTATCGTCACTTCCCAAACAAACCCTATAGATGCTTAGATTGCAAGTAATCTGCCGCCCACCGGTACACTCCTTCACATAGACTCTGTGTTTCAAAAAACAAAGACAACGGCAATGGTAGAAAACATGGCCTAAATTTTTTATTCAGTTGACATACAAGTATGCATTTATACATTCTGCTGGCACATTTAATCACATAGAAATTAAGTTTGAAAATACCGAAAAAAAAATAAAAATGTAGCATACCAGACAGCCTGTAAGAACTTGAATTTTAAAAATAAATAAGTAAATGAAATCGATAAAAGTCAAGTTGAATTTGGATCATAAATGGCTCAGATAGCGATAGTGCCCCTTTTCTGCAGTGTAATTTGCACAATGAATGGGCCAGAAATATCACCTTTCAATCCGAGCCTGATCTCAAAAATCCGAGACCACGAGTGCGACCGTCTCGTCGAACCGAGTGAAAACCATATTGAACTTGTTCAGATCTGACGGTCGGATCTCCCAGAAATCGGCGTTGAAGCCGGCGGGACCCGCGACTTAAGTCGCGGGTACAAGTGAACAGTACCCCCTAATTTCGAGTCCCCTTCGCGCCAACGTTGGCCAATTTACTATCTGGACTCCTAATATAGTGATTCGAGTAGTCAATTCTAGCTATTTTCGATGTTCTGGACGCAATGGCGCAGTCGAAAATTCTGTTTGACGACTCTGGAATCTCGAGAAGCGTGAAAACTGTAAATTAGACAGTTTTTATGAAACCGAGATTTTATCCGGGCAGTTTCGCGAAAATCAGAGATCGCTACCTGATAGGTCTCGTCGAGCCGGACGTTATGGCGCAGTCCATTTTCCGTTTCGGTGACCGGATCGCCTCGAAAAGCGTAAAATACAGCAAAAAATGTGACTTTTGCACTCCAAACCCTATGAAACCTGCCTCGTAAAGCGTGCCACTTCTTGGATAAGGACTTAAGTGCAAAGGAAAGCTACTGTGAGGGACTGGATTGCAGATGAGGTGGCTTTGGGGGACTAAGTTGCAAGTTTGCATTACCCTATATAAGCATGCGTGCCCGAGCTAGGTTTTCCAAGAAACCCTAGACCCTCAGCCCACAGCCGCAGTTCCTAACCACGTTCCCCTCTTCTGCCGCATTCCCCGGAGCTAGCCGCACCGGCCGCCGCCTCTCCCGTCGCCGGGGAAGAGAGGAGCAAGGATCACCTTGTTCTCGGGTGGTTGAAGAGGAGGGTACTCGGGAGGTGCTCGGGAAGTCAAGGCCCTGTCTGGTGGACTCCTCTGTGACGCCGCGTCCGAACCCGAGTGGACCCGTGCCCTGCCGCCGCCGAGCGCCGCCGCAGGAGCGACCTCTTCTCTCCCACTTTCCGGCAAGGTACGTCCTTGGAACTTCCTTTCTTGTTTTGACACCTGAGTATCACCAGTGGGTTCCTGACATTGAGGAGACCCCCTTGGTACAGACACAGCTGCGGCCGCCGTCCCGATCGCCGGCGGGAGCAACCCCGCCGGATTATCATCCTCGTGATCGACCCCTCGCGCCACCATCATCCGGCCGGCGATCTTAAGATCAGCACCGTTGATCTTCTCCCTCTTGACGACTGTGACCTCCCCACAAGGTCTGAACCCGATTGGATCAGGATCGGGGCCGCACGACCAAGCCCTAGAACCGGCCGTTTTTCACCTTCGCCGGAACTCCTTCTGCCGGCGCCGCCGATCGACCCCATCGCCGGCCACCCCCACCAGAAGACTCCTTGCGTCGGGAGGACTCTGTTGATCCAAGTCGTACCGGCCGGAACCCAGCCGGCCGGAATCCGCCATTAGAGGCCTTGAAGCTTGACCGAGCTCCTCCGGCGCCGCTTCGCCGGCGCTCCTCGGTCGTCGGGAACCTCCAGGTAGGCTCCTGTGATCCCATAGAGTCCCCCCATCAAGTTGCATGTCCCTCTTAACGTCAGGTTTTTGACTTTGAAGGTTGCACCCGAATTGACTTCGGCCTTCACCTCCGGCGATCCCCGGTGCTCCGGGACTCCGGCAACCACCCAGGTAAGGTCCTAGCAACCCCTTATTAACCCCCATCATTTTTCTTTGGGCCGAGTGACCCCCTGTTATTAGCCTCCAAAGCTTGCACCCGAGCCACCCTCTCGGGCTCATCTCCGGCCGCCGGGGCTCGACCCCACGTGGACCCGAGACCTTCTGGGACTCCAAGTAACCTGATGCTCACCCTTGCTGCAGGTCTGAGCCTGGTTTGATCCCAACTTGCCCAAGCCGAGCCTTGCTCATTCTTTGGTGGTTGCTCCACCTTGCTCCGGCGACTCTCCGGCCACTCTCCGGCGCGCGCAAGGTGAGCACACCACTCCTCTGTCATTACTGAATGCCATGCTCTAGCTAGGTCTCAATTTGATCAAGTGTATATTGAGTTTTATCAAAGTTGTAAATTGGACCTTAGAACATTATGGGCCAACCTTGTATCGGGCTTGGTCTCAGCCCAATTCTTGTGAGCACGGGCTCCGTCTCGTCATAATGAACACCCTGGAATTTACAGATTTACGTTTGGACTCCCGGATTGCTAGAACGAGCCGAAACGGGCAATTAAATTAACGAATTATGCAAATTAAGAATTATTATAGATCAAATTGTAAATTGGACTTGATAGCTGTCTTTAAACAGTATATATACACCTGCTAGCCATTTTGTTAGGGTTCCGAAGGTCCTCGTTGACCAGGAATCAGATTTTGATCGATAAACCGACCGATTTGACCCGTTTAAGTTTTCCGTTAGTGTAGCGTCGTCGGGATGGGTTGTGCGAGTCTACTACTGATTACATTTACTGATACAGGGCCCAGTTGTTCAGCACCAGCCTCCCAGTAGCTGTGCGGGAGTTCGAGGGTCTGCCTTCATCCAGGTGGGTTAGCTTCGGTCCGGGCTTGATCTATTCGGCCCTCTGGTTGCTTTAGTCCAATCGGACACCCTTTTTTTTGACCAGCCTGCGAATTATACCGATACGACCTATGATGACTGCATATATATCACATGATCCCCTGATAGACATTGATTCTTTTAGACTCATCATATATACCTGCTGATTTTATCTAGATTAGCCTTGATGATTGTATTGACATGCCCTATGATTAGTCCTGATAGATCTTGATCTACGTGAGACATATCTTACGTACCTGTTTATCAGTTTTTGTATTTCTGATAGACCTTGATCTTCATGAGACATACCATATACATATCTGTTCATCAGCTTTTTCAGTATATAGATCTACATGATTTGATGGCACTTGTTGATTCCCGTCAGCCGATTATTATCTACATGATCCCTGATTATTCATGACTGATCCTGATTGATTGATATATATAGATTTGCATGATTAGATGACACCTGTTGATTCCTGTCATTGAGATGTTATTCGAGATATTATTGATATGCATGATTGATAGATCCTGATTGATAGATACCACTCGATATGCATGATTGATTGATCCTGATTGATAGATACTACTCGATATGCATGATTGATTGATTCCGATGGATAGATATAGACAGATGATTCCCTGTTGGGATCTCGGCATATTGCCGACTACCCGGTCACTAGACCGTGAGATTGATCATTATGACTTGCCATGCACTGCTGTACTTCACGAACATGGCCGGGGTAGCTCCCCGTGGAGATTGTTCTTTACCGGTAAAGTGGTCTGATGATAGACCCGTGAGCCCTCGACAAGGTTATGTCAGCCGAAAAAGGTGCCGAACAGTGGCATTGCCTGAGGTCCTGCGAGACCAATATGGCGCATGATTGGATACTTGGTTTTCTACCTTTGACGCATTACTTTTACTTGTACTGCTGCTCAGTTGTTTCCAGCACTATTATCTGTAGACATGCTTGTATCACTTGTAGTTCTTATACATGATCCTGGTAGTTGACTTTTGATTTCAAGCATGCATGCCCTACAGTTTTCATGATAGTTATTTCTGAGATACCCTGATTGTTCAGCATTCTTACCTGCAGTTTTATTTCTGATTATTAGTAGACATCTATGTTTCCAGCTTTTCCTACAGATCTTTACTATCCGCAGATTTTAGTACCCAGTAGGTACGATTAGCTATTTCTCGGCTCGTCGTGCCCACTGGGATACACTCCGGTGTATCTCACACCCTCGGGTGACTGTTGTAGGTCCGTCGGGTGATGAGATGTCGGGACGATCCAGTGAGCCGATTACGATAGAGCTGTCCCCATGAGCATTATATATCGATGACTCCTGCAGATATTTACTTTCCGCATTTCATTCCAGTTTATCTTGATTTAGACATTTGAAACTGATGATGTAATAACTTAATTTTGATTATTCCTGTTGAGGAGATTAGTGGTTGTACTGAGATATCTGTCGCTGATTACTAGCCTAGCCGTGCATATATAGGGGAGTCCCTGTTCGCGGAATAGAGAGTTCCCTATATGTGTGGCGGTCTGTTACGTCTGTTTTGCAAACTCTGATTTAAAAAAAAAAAAAAAAAAAAAAAAAAAAAATTTCAGACCTGATTTTTAAACTCGGGGCGTGACACAGCCAGGCACGATGCTACAGTAACTGTGCCGGGCCACGGCCCAGTCTGGAGTCGTGCCGCACCGGGCAACCCACAGGCATTTGTTCCCCAAGGTATTATTTGGTTTGGGGATTAAAGGGGGGATAAGAGGGATATCCCCCTTTTAATCCCCAAACACTAACCAGTGGGAACAATTGTAATTGTTTCCCCCTGGTTGGAACAAGATTGGGAACACAACCTTGTTCCTACCCTATTTGTTTTTTTTTTTTTTTCATTTAAACTAAAAAAATTTAAAATTTTAAGTAATTTAAATTTATATAATTTAAAATTTAATTCTTTTTATTATTTTATAAATTTTAATATATTTAAATTTATAAAATTTAAAATTTAATTTTTTTTATTTTATAAATTTTAAAATTTTTAACTTTAATTTTTAATAAATCTAAAAATTTAATTTTTTTACTTTTTTAAATTTATTAATTTTAAAATTTTATAATTTATACAAATTTTTTTATAGAAATTTTAAAATTCAAACATTTTTTTTATAGAATTTTTTAAATTTAAACAAATTTAAAAATTAAAATTTTTGCTCCCACTTTTATAATTTTTTGAGACAATTAAAATTTAAATTTTTAACATTTATAAATTTTTAAATTTAGAGAATTTTTAAATTGTATAGCTTTTTAAAATTTTTACTTTGATTTTTAATAAATTTTAAAATGTATAAAATTTTAAAATTTATTAATTTTAAATTTTTAAAATTTATACATTTTTAATTTTTTTTTAATTTAATTTTAATTAAATTAAAAATTTTAAAAAATTTTAAAATTATAAAATTTATACCAATTTTTATATACGGAATTTTAAAATTTTAAACATATTTAAATTTTCAAAATTTTAAAATTTTTTAATAATTTTTTTTATATACAAAAGCTAAATTTAACTAATACAAATTATAATTAATTTTTTTAAAATACATTTTTTAAAGATTAATTTTTTCAATTAAAATATTTTTTTATTTATTTATTCTTCTTATTTCATATTATCAAACTAAACACAATTCTTCTTATGTATGTTAATACTCATTCAAATACAAAATTATATTTGTTTCTATTTGTTTCAGGCTGTTCTAGTTTATACCCGAATTACCCAGCCTTGCAAATGCGTTTAGTTATAGTTGGAAATATCAATTCTTGTCCTTTTAGAATAAGCTAAAATAAAACTAAAACTACTGTTTCACCCTTTTATAACAAGATTAATTAAAGTAATATAATTTTAATTATTATTATATTAAATCTTTAATTAATCAAATATTTTGACTAATTTAATTATTATTTTTTAACTAATTATCTAACTATTAAATTATTAATTTATTAAATTATTTGTAATTATTGTTAATTATTTTATTAATTAATAATAATATTTAAAATTATCTAGCAATAAATAATTAAATAAATAAGTAAATAAATTATTATTTAATTAATCTAATTATGCTAATTAATTAGATAAAATATTATTATTTAAAAATTATAATTACTTGTATTTCTCATTATTTCAATCTAACTATTCAAACATTATTTTTTTTAATTTTAAAAATCTTAATTTGAGAAACAATCCAAGTTATACCCAAACTAAACGCAGCCTAAACATGCACTAACAAAAAAATATACTAAAGATAATCATGCATTTATTTAACCTCGAGTCGAATTCTTTATTTGCTGTGCTTGTTCGATTTGTGTATGCACGCAATGTTTTTCAATGTTTCAGGTACTAATTGTTGGAGAAAAGAATCCAATCTAAGTACTAAAGCGAATACTATAATAATAAACGCAAAAAAAAATTATAGCAATTGTTCAACTAAGAATACCAAAATTTACATATTTTGGCTGAAACCTGCATCATCTTTAATACAAGAACAAAAACTCTTTGGACCACAACTTGTATGATGGTCTTATTAATAGGCGAGATACAAATTGAGTGGTAAGCCAATAACTTTCCTTAGATGAAATGTTGGTAAGCAAGTAACTTTCCTTAACACTCCATTTGCCATATCAACCGTTCCTAGCGCAAGTGGCAAAAGACTTAATGGTTGATATCCAAAGTTCTAAGTGCGAAGCCTAGTTGTTTCACATTTTCAACTAAGTTTATTTCAAAATAAATGAAGCGGATATAGTACACTACTTTTATCTCAAAAATAAAAGGAAACACTCGACCGAAAGTTTTAAGAATTTCTTCTTTCCACTTTTTGGTAGCTCGTCCTTTCCAAGAGTCCTGTCTAGGGCTAGACACAATCTCATGTACATAGTCCCAACATTTCGGATTCAAAACCAGCACAAACTGCGTCCGACCATCAGATGGCCGATCAGATTTGATGCCAAATCCTCCCTAGCGATTGTACTATGAGGAATTATGAACCTGATTCTGATTATGATCATTCGAATTTGCTCCACTTCTACAATGGCCAAACAAAAAGAATAAATGTTCTTGAGCACTTGGGCGAGTACCGAGCAACTAGATTATATGCCAACTATGTAAGCAATCTATTCTTCCCTAGAAACAAAGTGTCAATAATATATTGTTTCATTATAAATTTTAAAATATTATAAATTTTATTTTTTTAAACGTTAAAAACAAAAAAAAAAACAAAAAAAGAAAACAAGAAAAGTAGTTGCGAGTAGAGAAAGAGAGAAGAAAAAAGAAAATAGAAATATAGAAGGACGAAAAAAAAAAACGAAAGAAAAATAAAAAAAGGAATGCTACATGTAAACCTTGGGATACATCCTACACCCCCACCAGCTAAGGATGGGAATGTTTTTTAGACCCCTAAAAAATATCCCCATTCTTAGCTGGATGGGGGTGTGAGATGTACATCGCTTGGGGGTGTGAGATGTACATCGCTTGGGGGTGTACATTTAGTTTTTTTCCAAAAAAAAAAAAAAGTGGGGAAGACGAATAAACTATATATATATATTTTTTTAAAAAGCATCTAACTAATTATTTTTTTTATCCTAAAATTACTAATTGTTTACTTAATTGATTTTTCCAAACAAACTAACTAAAAAAAAATACAAAATAAAATAATTTAATCTATTACTCTATATCAAAAATTTTGTCAAACATATCCTAATTCTACTTCTTTTTCAAGTATTCTCTAGCTATGCGTAAATCATTTGACGGCCACAGATACTCACAAGTTATCTATAAATTTATGAATATGAACACTACATTATATAATAAATTATATTATATTTTTTTCACAAATTATATATATAAATATTATGTGTGAAATTTATATAAACAAAATAAATCACTATAAATATGATGAACCCATATTGCCCAACCAATCCGTTTGCCCAATAATTGTTGATTCTTCACTAGCCAAATTCTTTATTGGGCCAGAGTTTTGCAGCTTAAAATATTTTATGCTTGTAAAATTTTCACAGTTATATATATTTTTTTTATTTTTATATTTATTTTTTTTTATCACAACTTAAATTATATTTCGCCCCGTTAGGAGACCACTATTATCCTAATCTTACAAACCAAAATTTAAAAACATCCCTAAATCTATTCCTAATATCAATTTTATCCCTCAATATTATATTACACCAACCCTAGAAAACAAATATTATCCAAACCAAACCCTAACAATCATGCTTTTAAAAATATAGGAGATAATAATTATATGAAACTTTATGTTTAATTATATATACAAATTATTTCCAAATTATAAGTAAAATCATTCTTATTCTCCATGCAATGTATTAATCAACTGGTATAGCTAACACACTTCAGTTTTTTAAACTTTAAAATCATTGAATTTCAAAATCATATATAAATTTTTACTCATTTACGAAAAATTTAATTTTTTTCAAGCTCTACAAATTTCTCACTTAACCATGTAAATTTATACTCCAATTCAATATATTAAGATTACTTTTCATATCATCAAGTTTTACTTTTAATGATAAATGTAAACACAATTATCATATTTAACTTCTAACAATTAAATACAAAACCAAACTTTTTACACTTACCATTCAACCAATTTTAATTAATTTAAATCAACAAAATAGAAAACAAAATAACTACATTTTAAAATTTAATAATTTGCATGAATAGATGATAAAATTTTTAGAATTATGGTTCCAAAGTTTAATTTCAATATATATTGTGACATTTTCTTAAATCTAGGTTTAGAAAAAAAAAAATCATATTTTATTCTTATTTCCATAAATTTAAATTACTCAAAAACTGACAAAAACTTCAAATTTAATATATTTCAAATAAATAAAAAGAAATGAATTTTTTTTAAAAAATAAAAAATATATCAAATAACAAATATATAACCTATAAAGTTTAATTTTTCATATTTGTTCATATCTCAATCTTATCCTTACAAATATATTTTATAATTATAATTAAATATAATATTTTTTTAAAAAATAATAATAATAATATTTATTGTAGGGACATACATATGAATAATTTAAACTTTTTTAAAAAATAAATATGAATATATTTAATATTGGATATGTTTATTCGAAGCTATATAAAATTAACCTAAAAAAAAAAGAAAAAAAATGTAATCCAACCATATCTCCGCAAAGATCATCGCAGCAACTCCCCCACGGACGAAAAGGGTTGAATCGAAAATCAAATTTCAAATCCATCTCGCAAACGTAGAAATTGCCTCAAAACATTGAGAAAAGGTGGTTTTGGGACAGAGTGTGTTTGCAAATTCGAACAAATATATGTAGCAGATCGAAAAAACAAAACAAATTTTACAAAAATCGATAGAAATCTCACAAAAATCGGTGGAAATTAGGATTGAAACAAATAAAAATTAGTTAAATTAAATAATAAAAAAATTTAGAAAATGTACCAGCTAAGAAGGACCCGAAAAATCACAGGGTGGATTCAGATCTCGCAAGTGAAAAAATAAAAAAAGGATTGTTTGGATCGGATTGGGCTTCGAGATCCAAACAAGAAGCTGATCTTGCTAAATACTCGGTCAATTAATCGAAAATAAAAAAAAGATAAAAGATACAAAAATTTGGACTAGGGTTTTGGCGTCGGATGTGGAGCCGAGGAGCTTCTACCGACGACGAGAAAGAGAAAGGGGGAGAGTATTTATTTATAGGGGAGGGGTTTAGGGTTTTTGAGCGGGTGGGGTTTTGATTTTATTTTTACAAAACTGCCCCTACGTTATTATGGAAATTTCTCCAGATTGCTGCGGTTTATTGTAAATTTGTGGTGATAAATATTAATTTTTTTTATTTAAAAATTTATGAATAAAACGAATGAGCATCTATTTAATTAGGTTTGGGCATTCCGTGATATCTACAAATACCCGTACATATAATTTTAATATTTTTATTTACATAATTTTAAAAAAATTTAACCATAATTTTTATTTTTTTTTCGTTGAGATCACCTTTCGTACTGTGCCATCTCTTCCGTCGGACCGCTCTGCCATCCTTAGACAGCTCGACCTATGTCGAACCGCAAAGTATTTATTTATAATTTTCGTCTATACTTTCTCTAGGTTTATTATATTTATCTAAAAAATGTAAGACTTTTCAGATTTTCTTATTTTTTTTCCCATTAGTTGTAAATAATATAGGAGCATTCCTAACACATATAGTGAATTTTAAAAATATATATTTTATATTTTATATTTAAAAAATATAGGAGTAAAAAAAAAGAAAAATACTACATGTATACTCCGTAAAGGGTGTACATCTCACACCCCCACCATCTAAGGGTGGGGGTATGGTGAGGGGTCACTCAAACTAAGTACAAATATCTTCAATAAATTTATAATACAATCCAAATCCCCTCATAAGTAACTATAGAAAGTATAGTAGCAAAAGAAGTTAGATTTTTCAAATGATCACATAATTATAGCAAGGAATTATCAATGAAAATGTACAAATTGGTAAGCAATGAGTCTGAGAACTGATTTATAAAACCTGTTTCCACAACCTACAATATTTATCAAGCCTAGTAAAAAAAAAACTCATCCTTACATCTAGGTTTAGAAAAAAAAAAACTCATATTTTATTCTTATTTCCATAAATTTAAATTACTCAAAAACGGACAAAAACTTCAAATTTAATATATTTCAAATAAATAAAAAGAAATGAATTTTTTTTAAAAAATAAAAAATATATCAAATAACAAATATATACCCTATAAAGTTTAATTTTTCATGTTTGTTCATATCTCAATCTTATCCTTACAAATATATTTTATAATTATAATTAAATATAATATTTTTTTAAATAATAATAATAATAATATTTACTGTAGGGACATACATATGAATAATTTAAACTTTTTTTAAAAATAAATATGAATATATTTAATATTGGATATGTTTATACAAAGCTATATAAAATTAACCTAAAAAAAAAAAAAAAAAATGTAATCCAACCATATCTCCGCAAAGATTATCGCAGCAACGCCCCCACGGACGAAAAGGGTTGAATCGAAAATCAAATTTCAAATCCATCTCGCAAACATAGAAATTGCCTCAAAACATTGAGAAAAGGTGGTTTTGGGACAGAGTGTGTTTGCAAATTCGAACAAATATATGCAGGAGATCGAAAAAACAAAACAAATTTTACAAAAATCGATAGAAATCTCACAAAAATCGGTGGAAATTAGGATTGAAACAAATAAAAATTAGTTAAATTAAATAATAAAAAAATTTAATTTTATATCATGCGGATGTCTATATATCAGAGTTCCCCACAGGGAAATCCCCACAGGGATGCGGATGTCTATATATCAATCATATATGATGCAGTCTGGAATACAAGAAATATGTATCTCTGAATAAAAGCAAGTATAATGACCAAGAAGGCATGATAAGTCCAAGCATATGCTACTATACTGATATCTGAATAGAAGCAAGTCTATGTAGTGATCGAGCAAACATGATATATATGTCCAAATATGAGCTAATGAACTGTCATATAACTAATGACCAATCAAGCAGGTATATGTCCAGGTATAAGCAAGGGATACTAAATCAATAGAATAAAGCTCATAAACATAATCTGGGCTAAATAGAAGAACAGGTGTCCGACTGGACTAAAGCAACCAGAGGGCCGAAGAGATAAAGCCCGGACCGAAGATAACCCACCTCAATGTAGGCCGATCAACGACTCCAACAGAAGGCTCGGGGCCGGAGTCAGACTGCAAAGACCTGAATCACGAACATTGATCAGGAATGACTCACACATACCCAAATCCAATCCGGAACACGAAAGTCGCACCGAAAACCGTAAAGCCGACAATTTCGCCGGTTTACGGAACGAAATCCGATTTCCGCTCAACGAAAACCTACAGACTTCTAATAAATTGCCTAACAAGTGTGTAAATACTGTCTAAAGACAGCTAGCATGCTACATTTGCAACAGGGCCCATAATATTCACCGAATTGCATAATTACAATTATTTTAAAGCTTATTTCGACTTGTTCTCTAAATCCGGGAAGCCAGAGACAGCGCCGTGAGTTTCAGCACGTCCGTTACGACGAGACGAAGCTCGTGCTCATGGGCTTGGGCCAGCATAGGGCCCAAATACAAAGTTGGCCCATAAATACTTAGGGTCCAAAACACCACTTTGCTACAACTATTTATATACTTGATCAATTTGAAAGCTAACTGAAACATGGCACTTAGTGAGGACAGAGGACAGTGATGCTCACCTGTGGCTTGCCGGAGAGTGGCCGGGAAGTTGGCCGGAGCTACACCACTTCAAGCACAAGGTTCGGGTTGCACAAGTTGGGACCAAACCTTTATCAAAAAGCCCACAAAGGCAAGCATCAGCTTAAGAACCTTCACAGAGGTTGCTGGGTCAATTCCAGACCCACAGGCGGCGACAGCCGACGGTGGAGCTCGAGTTGCCCACTTGGTGCAACTATAGAGGTAAGCAACCTCACGTTAAAAACTCCATGCAATGGCTTTGGAAGCTTCCTATGATCAAAATAAGCGTAACTGGACAGCTTACCGGCGGTGGGAAGCGCCGGCGGCGCGCGGCGGCGGAGCTCGGCCAAGCTCGGGCCCTCTAACGGCGGATTCCGGTCGGCGAGGCCTGGGCCGGCGCAAGATGGACCAAAGTGTTGCCCTCGGCTCCACGGGGCTTCCAGAGGTGGTGGCCGGCGGCGTGGGTGCGCGGCGGCGCCGGACGGCGAGGTTCGGCCGAAGAACCAAAAAGCCCGAAACTAGGGCTTCACTGCGCGGCTTGGATCCTCGACCGATCGTCCAGAGACTTGGTGAACTCCTTTCAGTCGATGAGGAGACGAAGATCAACGTCTCTGATCTAAGTTTCAACGGCCGGATGAAGCCCGGCCGCAGATCTGGCTGGAAATTGCACTTCCGGCAAGAAGTCGCTCCCGCCGGCGATGGGGTGGACGGCGATGGACCAAACTTCACAGAGACGTGCCACTCGATGTCAGGAACAAGATGGTTGGGTTCAAAGGCCACTATAAACGAAAAGTTTTCAACCTTCTTACCTCGCCGGAAAACCGAGGAAGAAGACAACCTCCGCGGCGGCACACGGCGGCGGCTGGCGTCGGTACACCCCGGGCTCGGTTGAGGCTTCACAGAGGACTCCACAGGAATAAGGTTTGATCAACTTGGGTCCTTCCCAAGCACCCTCCTCACCAACAACCCGAGAGAAGAAGCTTCCTTGTCTTCTTCTTCTTCTCCGGCGACGGGGACTGCAGCGGCGCCGACGCGACGGTTGGAGGAGATGGTGGGGGCGTCGGTTCCAGAGGGGGAGGCAGAGGGGCTCGGCTAGGGTTTCCAAAACCCAAACCCTCAAATGCAAATTTATATACATAATGCACAAAATGCCATAAACCCCTTCAACTCTTATTATTTAGGGCTGAGTCCCTCACAGAGTTTGAGTTTCGCAATCAGGTCCCTTTCCAAGAATTTTCACGAATTTCATAGCATAAAATATAGGGGTCTTTGTGAAAAATACGGCAATTTTTGCTGTTTTTCACGCTTTACGAGGCATTCTAGTCGTCAAAACGAAAAACGGACTTCGCCACGATGTCCGGCTCGGCGAAAACTATCAAGTAGCGATTTTTTGTTTTTCGACAAAATACCTGAATAAATTCTCGGTCCATAATTACTGTCCCATTATACAGTTTTTCACGCCTTTTGAGATTCTAGGATCGTCAAACAGAAATTCCGTCAGTGCCAATGAACTCAGATCGATGAAACCGATCAAAACGGCTGGATCGCTACGCTCGGAGTCCAGATAGTGAATTGGCTAACGTTGGCACCAAGGGGATTTAGAAATAGGGGTTACTATTCATCCACTGTTCACTTAAGTCATCCACTGTACAACTGTATAAGTTAATACAGTCGTCGAAAAACCACCGAAAAGAACTTGGACTCGATCTTTTTATTTAATTCACTTTTAAAATATCTCGATTATTACAGTGGCGGTCTGTTACGCCCGCTTTTGCGAACTCTGATTTAAAAAAAAAAAAAAAAAAAAAAAAAATAGACTGGATTTTAAAACTCGGGGCGTGACAGATTTCTAACAATTAAATACAAAACCAAACATTTTACACTTACCATTCAACCAATTTTAATTAATTTAAATCAACAAAATAGAAAACAAAATAACTACATTTTAAAATTTAATAATTTGCATGAATAGATGATAAAATTTTTAGAATTATGGTTCCAAAGTTTAATTTCAATATATATTGTGACATTTTCTTAAATCTAGGTTTAGAAAAAAAAAACTCATATTTTATTCTTATTTCCATAAATTTAAATTACTCAAAAACTGACAAAAACTTCAAATTTAATATATTTCAAATAAATAAAAAGAAATGAATTTTTCTAAAAAAATAAAAAATATATCAAATAACAAATATATAACCTATAAAGTTTAATTTTTCATATTTGTTCATATCTCAATCTTATCCTTACAAATATATTTTATAATTATAATTAAATATAATATTTTTTACAATAATAATAATAATAATATTTACTGTAGGGACATACATATGAATAATTTAAACTTTTTTATAAAATAAATATGAATATATTTAATATTGGATATGTTTATTCAAAGCTATATAAAATTAACCTTAAAAAAAGAAAAAAAAATGTAATCCAACCATATCTCCGCAAAGATCATCGCAGCAACTCCCCCACGGACGAAAAGGGTTGAATCGAAAATCAAATTTCAAATCCATCTCGCAAACGTAGAAATTGCCTCAAAACATTGAGAAAAGGTGGTTTTGGGACAGAGTGTGTTTGCAAATTCGAACAAATATATGCAGCAGATCGAAAAAACAAAACAAATTTTACAAAAATCGATAGAAATCTCACAAAAATCGGTGGAAATTAGGATTGAAACAAATTAAAATTAGTTAAATTAAATAATAAAAAAATTTAGAAAATGTACCGGCTAAGAAGGACCCGGAAAATCACAGAGTGGATTCAGATCTAGGCGAGTCTCGCTGGGATCGATCGATCTCGCAAGTGAAAAAATAAAAAAGGGATTGTTTGGATCGGATTGGGCTTTGAGATCCAAACAAGAAGCTGATCTTGCTAAATACTCGGTCAATTAATCGAAAATCAAAAAAAGATAAAAGATACAAAAATTTGGACTAGGGTTTTGGCGTCGGATGTGGAGCCGAGGAGCTTCTACAGACGACGAGAAAGAGAAAGGAGGAGAGTATTTATTTATAGGGGAGGGGTTTAGGGTTTTTGAGCGGGTGGGGTTTTGATTTTACAAAACTGCCCCTACGTTGTTGTGGAAATTTCTCCGGATTGCTGTGGTTTATTGTAAATTTGTGGTGATAAATATTAATTTTTTTTATTTAAAAATTTATGAATAAAACGAATGAGCATCTATTTAATTAGGTTTGGGCATTCCGTGATATCTACAAATACCCGTACATATATTTTTAATATTTTTATTTACATAATTTTAAAAAAATTTAACCATAATTTATTTTATTTTTTTGTTGAGGTCGCCTTTCGTACTGTGCCATCTCTTCCGTCGCACCGCTCTGCCATCCTTAGACAGCTCGACCTATGTCGAACCGCAAAGTATTTATTTATAATTTTCGTCTATACTTTCTCTAGGTTTATTATATTTATCTAAAAAATGTAAGACTTTTCAGATTTTCTTATTTTTTTTCCCATTAATTGTAAATAATATAGGAGCATTCCTAACACATATAGTAAATTTTAAAAATATATATTTTATATTTTATATTTAAAAAATATAGGAGTAAAAAAAAAGAAAAATACTACATGTATACTCCGAAAGGGGTGTACATCTCACACCCCCACCATCTAAGGGTGGGGGTATGGTGAGGGGTCACTCAAACTAAGTACAAATATCTTCAATAAATTTATAATACAATCCAAATCCCCTCATAAGTAACTATAGAAAGTATAGTTGCAAAAGAAGTTAGATTTTTCAAATGATCACATAATTATAGCAGGAAATTATCAATGAAAATGTACAAATTGGTAAGCAATGAGTCTGAGAACTGATTTATAAAACCTGTTTCCACAACCTACAATAAATATCAAGCCTAGTAAAAATTAAATACAAAAATCCTTAATAAATTTATAATGTAATCCAACCCCCCTAATAAGCAACTATAGAAATAAACAATTTGGACGACATGCACATATCTAGAATTGTAATTAAAAGAACGCGGCAATAACAAACAAAACATAAGCAATCAAACAAATGAGTACAGACTAAATATAGAAAGGTGTTGTATAAAACTGTCGAACGAACAATTCTAATTATAAGATTTCCTGTTTAAAAATTATACACATCTACACAGAGAATTGTAAGTTTCAAACACATGAAATTATGCAACAAAAAGTAAGCAGGTGAAAAGAGCATACCCTACGCGGAGCGTAGTAGCTAAGTACCGAGTAACTTATACTGCACCAACCTCCAATCACCCTAATTCGATAGTTTGCCGTCTTGGTTTCGTTTTTTCCTGTAGTAAGGTAGAAGCAGCATTAAGGTAATAGCACGAACAACTGAAACATCTGCGATTGCATCAATTGAGGATGCACAATAGAAGAAATTGTTCTATGCCCGAGCACAGGTCTATTTCAAGTATTTCATTCTTTCTATACCAAACCACAGTTTTAAGGAAAATAGTTAATTTTGCTTATTTTAAACCCAATATTTGAATCAAGAGAAAGAACAACAATGATCACTTTGCCACATATTTTGAGCAACAACGAAGCTTTAACTCTTCGAATTTCCATTGAAAGATTAGATAAAAAAAAAAAGAAAGGAAAGCACAGCTTATACATGACAATCAAAAATAAAGAGAATACTCTGAAGAAAATACAGTAAACAACAGCAGGCAATTGAGGTAAATGCAATCCACATTAGCTGCACCCAATATTAAAGCGAGGACTCACCATCGTAAACACGAAAATTTGTAGAAAAGAATGAAAGCAAGAACAACGGAATTCATTCCCAAATTTTTAAGTGCATCCTACAACTTATTTGCAAGTATTTAATTGCATCCTACCACTAACTTACACCATAATTAGGAGGCCAACAATGTACGTAGTGCAAAGCATGGACAGCAAAAAACTGAAGTCAAACAATTCTGGCGCCAATTGAAGCAATGTATAAGATAGCATTTGGAACATAGTAGAAAGCAAGCACCACTCAACATAATTATAGGTAAGGAGTCACTTCTTTTTTTTTTTTATTAAGGAGGAGGGGGGAAGGGGGGGGGAGGGCTCAGAAATATATGCAGGTAATGATGTGAGACTAGAAGCATAACCAATTTCCCACCAAATCAATCATTATGTATAGATTAGCTCTTTCGTATTAAAGAGCAAGTCATCCAAAGCCACGCCTCGTATGCATCATGAACATGAAAATAATGAGTAGAGAAATTGGATGCAACTATAGCAAATACAGAAGTAAAAGAGGAAATGATTTGGGCGGTTTAGGGAAAGAAAGGAGAGCATGACACACTGTGACAGCAATCTTTTGAGATTTAGCAAATGTAGAAACGTATAGATTATTCCAAAGTACTTTCCGAGCAAATAAGCTCCAATAGATTGAACGATCATCCCTAACTGGTTGCCCAAAGAGGCCTTCCATAGTTAGTTTTTCCTGCACCATCATCATTGCCCAAAAAAGTAAAAAGGTAATGAACGTCAACCTACATAAAAGATAGCATTTTACTACAACTTGTCTCTTAAGTTTCTTGTTTAAGAAGGCAACATCATATCCCAAGCTACATAATAGACAGCATTTTACTACAACTTGTCTCTTAAGCTTCTTGTTTAAGAAGGCAACATTGTATCCCAACTTGTTTAAATTTGTATTTTGTTAATCATCTAAAATAACGAACCCACAAATTATAGAGCGGAGTGCCGCAGTAGCAAACCAAATAGGAGGACTGACATAGACCAGTAAAGGAAAAAACAAATAAACAAATCTGGGAAGAACATGCAGAAAGAGACTCAGATTGATTGATGCATAGTATGCACACATCTTCTTTAGTATTGGAGAATGGGTAAGTTGCATACTATTTTCAGTAGGAAACCATTTCAGAAATTAACGTCTTTTCTTCAGCATGTGTCAATCTATATGCAACTAAGTAAGCAATCTATTCTTCCCTAAAAACAAAGTGTCAATTATATATTGTTTCATTATAAATTTTAAAATATTATAAATTTTATTTTTTTTTATTGTCACTCTCTCAACGTTTAAAACAAAAACAATAAAACAAAAAAGAAATCAAGAAAAGTCGTTGCGAGTAGAGAAAGAGAGAAAGAGAAAAGAAAAAAGAAAATAGAAATATAGAAGGACGAAAAAAAAAACGAAGGAAAAATAAAAAAAGGAATGCTACATGTACACCTTGGGATACACCAACACCCCCACCCAGCTAAGGGTGGGAATGTTTTTTAGACCCCTAAAAAACATCCCCATCCTTAGCTGGATGGGGGTGTGAGATGTACATCCCTTGGGGGTGTACATTTAGTTTTTTTTCCATAAAAAAAAAAAGTGGGGAAGACGAATAAACTATTATTTTTTTTTTTATAAAAAAAGCATCTAACTAATTATTTTTTTATCCTAA
This sequence comes from Tillandsia leiboldiana, assembly GCA_029204045.2. Taxonomy (NCBI): domain Eukaryota; kingdom Viridiplantae; phylum Streptophyta; class Magnoliopsida; order Poales; family Bromeliaceae; genus Tillandsia; species Tillandsia leiboldiana. The sequence continues at coordinate 6,081,921 of CM055080.1, read as the reverse complement.
AATTACTAATTGTTTACTTAATTGATTTTTCCAAACAAACTAACTAAAAAAAATACAAAATAAAATAATTTAATCTATTACTCTATATCAAAAAGTTTGTCAAACATATCCTAATTCTACTTCTTTTTCAAGTATTCTCTAGCTATGCGTAAATCATTTGACGGCCACAGGTACTCACAAGTTATCTATAAATTTATGAATACGAACACTACATTATATAATAAATTATATTATATTTTTTTCACAAATTATATATATAAATATTATGTGTGAAATTTATATAAACAAAATAAATCACTATAAATATGATGACCCCATATTGCCCAACCAATCCGTTTGCCCAATAATTGTTGATTCTTCACTAGCCAAATTCTTTATTGGGCCAGAGTTTTGCAGCTTAAAATATTTTATGCTTGTAAAATTTTCACAGTTATATATATTTTTTTATTTTTATATTTATTTCTTTTTATCACAACTTAAATTATATTTCGTCCCGTTAGGAGACCACTATTATCCTAATCTTACAAACCAAATTTTAAAAACATCCCTAAATCTATTCCTAATATCAATTTTATCCCTCAATATTATATTACACCAACCCTAGAAAACAAATATTATCCAAACCAAACCCTACCAATCATGCTTTTAAAAATATAGGAGATAATAATTATATGAAACTTTATGTTTAATTATATATACAAATTATTTCCAAATTATAAGTAAAATCATTCTTATTCTCCATGCAATGTATTAATCAACTGGTATAGCTAACACACTTCAGTTTTTTAAACTTTAAAATCATTGAATTTCAAAATCATATATAAATTTTTACTCATTTACGAAAAATTTAATTTTTTTCAAGCTCTACAAATTTCTCACTTAACCATGTAAATTTATACTCCAATTCAATTTATTAAGATTACTTTTCTTATCATCAAGTTTTACTTTTAATGATAAAAGTAAACACAATTATCATATTCAACTTTGTAATAATCAGAATTTTTATTTTTTAATAAATAAAAGAAAAAAATGAAATTCAAGTTGATTTTGAATTCGAAAGAGCAAAGTGACCTAATTGATCATTTACCGGTGTGCAAGTCGCACAGTTTTCGGAGCACTATTTCCGCCTTCATATCCGAGTCTGATCTCGAAAATCCGAAATCGTCAGTGCGACCGTCTCGTCGAATCGATGAAGAATGATACAACTCGATTTTTGATCCGACGGTCGGATCGTACAGAAATCAGCGAAAAAGCGGACGGAAACCGTGACTTAAGTGAATAGTGCCAATGAATAGTAACCTACTGACTTAATTCCCTCGCCAACCAACATCGACCGATCGATCGTTTGGAGTCCGATCTGACGATCCAGATAGTCGATTTCAATGGCGTCGTCGTTCTAAGCGCAGTGGCGCTGACAAAATCTGCGTTTGACGAGTCTAAAGCGTCGTAAAGCGTGCCGAACTGTTTAATTTACAGTATAAGATGGATTTTTAAATTTATGAAGCTCAAATTTATCGAACCAAAATCGCTACCTGATAGGTTTCGTCGAGCCGGACGTCGTGGCAAAGTCCGTTTTTTTGTTTGGCGACTCTTTTTGCCTCGAAAAGCGTGAAAAGGGCAGAAAATGTAGTATTTTGCACATGAGACCATATATTTTATGCTCCGAAATCCATGCTACTTCACGGAGAGGGACTATTGTGTGAGAGGAACATGCTGTGAGGGACTTGGAGCAGAATTTGCAATGTGGAGGGACCTAAATGCATTTTATTGCATTTGTATATAAAGTTGCACTAGGGTTTCTCTTTAACAAACCCTAAACCCAGAGAATCTTGCACCCAGCCACCATAGTCGACCTCTTCACCTCCCTCTGCTCCTTTCACGACCGAACGCCGCCGGCCGCCGCCTCCTCTCGCCGGAGAAGAAGAAGAAACAAAGGAGAAGCTTAGATCTTGGTTGGGTTGGAGTAGGAAGCAACGAGAGGATCTCATCTTGCACCAGACTTCTTCTGGAATCTCCTCTGTGCCTGTGAGACCCAGCCGAGGTGTTTCCGACACCTTGCACCGCCGCGCGCCGCCGGCGGAGAATCTCCTTCTTCTTTCTTTTTCCGACGAGGTGAGTTCTTGCAACCCTTTTATTTTAAATGGCCCAAAGACCGATGTGGTAGTTTCTGATGTTGAGAGGACCAACTTGGTGAAGCCCGAGTCGCCGCCGTCGACCCTGTTGCTGGCGGGAGCAACATCTCACCGGAAAACCGCATCTTGGCCGATCTTGGGCGCGGGCTTCATCCAACCGTTGAATCCAGATCTTAACCGTTGGATTTCTTCCTCTTGACGACTGCAAGGGTTCCATCAAGTTTGGTGTCGAATCGGCTAAGGATCGAGGGCGTACGGGCTTGCCCTAGAATCGGGGTCATCTTCTTCCCGGTCGATCTTTGCCATCCGGCGCCGCCGCCCACCCGCGTTGCTGGCCATCGACTTGGCAAGCACCGTAGCACCAAGAGGGACCATTTGATCCAAGTTGGAGGGCCTCTCGTGCTTCGGGTCGGAATCCACCATTAGAGCACCTTCATCCTCACCGAGCTCGGTGGGCTTGGTCGCCGGACGTCGCCGCCGCCCCTAACCACCGTCCAAGCACTAGGGTGAGTTCTCTGGGGTGAGAGGAACTTCTTCATGCATTTGCATGAAAGTTTGAACGTAAGGGTTCTGACTTCTGTGGTGCACCGGGTGGTAACCCGAACTTCCACCGCCGGCCGTCGCCGCCGCTCCTGGTCACCGGCCAACCACCCAGGTACGTTTTCATGGTCGAGGGCATTCCATAAATGCCTTTGCATGTAGCCTAGTAGCCCTACTTACCGAAGTTTGCATGCATGCATTTAGGGTGACCGAGGAGCTTTAATTCCGGCCAGCTGCCGCCCGGAGCCGCCGGCGTTGGGTCGGGTCGGGATCGAGCCGCATCTGGGTTCAGCCTCTCACTGCTTCTTGCTTCAGATCGCACTTGAACCCGACTGGAGCAAGGTTGGGCCAAACCGAGCTCTTGCCTATTGGAGATTACACCACCTCGCTCCGGCGATCTCTCCGGCCGGTCTCCGACGTGCCTGAGGTGAGCCCTTCACTTATCTGACCTCGCTGAGGCATGATGCCTCTCTTTAATTCCATGGTTTGCATGTGTAGTTTAATTGATGTAGCATAGTGGCTAATGTGGACTTAGGTTTTATGGGCCAACTTTGCCCTCGGGCCTCGTGCCAGCCCAAACCAGTGAGCATGAACTTTGTCGCGTCGAAACCTACGCGCTATAATTTACGGCGTGGTCAACGGCTTCCTGGTTTGGAAGAACGAGTCGAAACAAACGGTTATAAAGGTGTATTTATAGCAATATTTCGATGCAGGAAATTATGATTTGGTCCCTGTCCACCCGAACATCAAAATTATGATGTTTAGGGTCAGCAGGTGTAGTTGGACGATATTTGGATATTGTTAGACCGTTGGCGGATCGAGATTGGATTCAGTAGTTTTCCGGGAATTTCGGTAAAAGCCTGATTTCGGCTAAATTCCCCCGTACGAGCGTTAGATTTAGTATAGTGTTGTCGGGATGGGTATGAGTGAGTCTGTTTCTGATTACAGTTTTTGTTCAGGGCCCAGCAGTTCAGCACCAGCCTCCCAGTAGTGCGGGAGTCGGGATCGGCCTACATTGAGGTGGGTTATCTTCGGTCCGGGCTTTATCTTTTCGGCCCTCTGGTTGCTTTAGTCCAGTCGGACACCTGTTCTTGATTTAGCCCTGATGATTTTGCCTATATGCCATATATTCTTACATGATAGACATTGATTTCCTTGGACATATCCTGTATACATGCTCGTCAGTTTTATATCTTAGTACAGTAGATTTTCATGGTCTGATCATGCCTGTTGATTTCTGTCATATCTGTCACTTGTTATATTCTGCATTTATATCCAGAGATACTTGCTTTTATATTCAGATATGCATGATAGGACCCGTGATTGATATATACAGATAGTTGCTTCCCTGTTGGGATCTCGGCTTGTTGCGACTACCCGGTCATTAGACCGCAAGCTTGAGCATAGCATTATGATCGCCACGCACTGCTGTACTTCACGTACACTGACGGTTTGGCCACCGTCATAGTGTTCTTACCGGTAAAGTGGTCTAGAGGAAGGACCCGTGAGCCCCCGATTGCATCTGTGAGTGCAGGGTTATGTCAGCCGATAGGGTGCGGATCAGTGGCATTGCCTAAGGTTCTGTGAGACCGATAGTGGCATATGATTGGGTACTTGAGTTTTCTATTCTTGACGCATAACTCTTATTATCATACTCTGTCATCTATAGCTATTATTTGTACCCTATCTGCTCAGTTTCTTGCTTGATTATTACAGTCATATCATGACTATCAGCATTTATTTGATATCTACAGTTATACTCCTGTCATCATGGTTGATTATCTGCAGTAGACATTTCTACTTATTTCATCTTGTGATCAGTTATACTTGATTATCAGTAGACCTATTGTCTGATTTTTCAGCTTCTGTTCAGTATACTTGACTATCAGTAGACCTGTTATTGGTTATTCAGCTTTTATCCACTGACCAGTTACTATCCGCAGATTTTAGTACCTAGTAGGTACGATTAGCTATTTCTCGGCTCGTCGTGCCCACTGGGATACACTGTCGTTGTATCTCACACCCCCTGGGTGACCATTTTTCAGGTCCGTCGGGTGGAGGGATGTCGGGACGTACGAGTGAGGCTGTCACAATAAAGCAGTCCCCCTGATGACCTATCTGAGATTTTGAGATTGTGATTATTAGCAGCTTATTATGACATCTTAATACTTTAGTTTTTTGTTTTATTATGATGTTTAAAACTGATGTTAAAGAGTTACTATTATCATGCTTAGTTTTGGTTTGTTTAAGTCAGTTAATTAAGTTGTTGGTTTAGTTAAGATATGTACTTGATCTCCGATTATATGATATTGTACTTGCCTAGCCGTGCATTTATAGGGAAGACTCTGTCCGTTTGGATAGAGGATTTCCTATATGTGTGGCGGTCTATTACGCCCGGTTTTGCAAACTCTGATTTAAAAAAAAAAAAAAAAAATTAGACTGGATTTTAAAACTCGGGGCGTGACAGATTTCTAACAATTAAATACAAAACCAAACATTTTACACTTACCATTCAACCAATTTTAATTAATTTAAATCAACAAAATAGAAAACAAATAACTACATTTTAAAATTTAATAATTTGCATGAATAGATGATAAAATTTGTAGAATTATGGTTCCAAAGTTTAATTTCAATATATATTTTGACATTTTCTTAAATCTAGGTTAAGAAAAAAAAAAAAACTCATATTTTATTCTTATTTCCATAAATTTAATTACTCAAAAACTTCAAATTTAATATATTTCAAATAAATAAAAAGAAATGAATTTTTTTAAAAAAATAAAAAAATATCAAATAACAAATATATAACCTATAAAGTTTAATTTTTCATATTTGTTCATATCTCAATCTTATCCTTACAAATATATTTTATAATTATAATTAAATATAATATTTTTTAAAATAATAATAATAATAATATTTACTGTAGGGACATATATATGAATAATTTAAACTTTTTTATAAAATAAATATGAATATATTTAATATTGGATACGTTTATTCGACGCTATATAGAATTAACCTAAAAAAAAAAAAAAATGTAATCCAACCATATCTCCGCAAAGATCATCGCAGCAACTCCCCCACGGACGAAAAGGGTTGAATCGAAAATCAAATTTCTAATCCATCTCGCAAACGTAGAAATTGCCTCAAAACATTGAGAAAAGGTGGTTTTGGGACAGAGTGTGTTTGCAAATTCGAACAAATATATGCAGCAGATCGAAAAAACAAAACAAATTTTACAAAAATCGATAGAAATCTCACAAAAATCGGTGGAAATTAGGATTGAAACAAATAAAAATTAGTTAAATTAAATAATAAAAAAATTTAGAAAATGTACCAGCTAAGAAGGACCCGGAAAATCACAGGGTGGAATCAGATCCAGGCGAGTCTCGCTGGGATCGATCGATCTCGCAAGTGAAAAAATAAAAAAGGGATTGTTTGGATCGGATTGGGCTTCGAGATCCAAACAAGAAGCTGATCTTGCAAAATACTCGGTCAATTAATCGAAAATCAAAAAAAGATAAAAGATACAAAAATTTGGACTAGGGTTTTGGCGTCGGATGTGGAGCCGAGGAGCTTCTACAGACGACGAGAAAGAGAAAGGGGGATAGTATTTATTTATAGGGGAGGGGTTTAGGGTTTTTGAGCAGGTGGGGTTTTGATTTTATTTTTACAAAACTGCCCCTACGTTATTGTGGAAATTTCTCCGGATTGCTGCGGTTTATTGTAAATTTGTGGTGATAAATATTAATTTTTTTTATTTAAAAATTTATAAATAAAACGAATGAGCATCTATTTAATTAGGTTTGGGCATTCCGTGATATCTACAAATACCCGTACATATATTTTTAATATTTTTATTTACATAATTTTAAAAAAATTTAACCATAATTATTATTTTTTTTTCGTTGAGGTTGCCTTTCGTACTGTGCCATCTCTTCCGTCGCACCGCTCTGCCATCCTTAGACAGCTCGACCTATGTCGAACCGCAAAGTATTTATTTATAATTTTCGTCTATACTTTCTCTAGGTTTATTATATTTATCTAAAAGATGTAAGACTTTTCAAATTTTCTTATTTTTTTTCCCATTAATTGTAAATAATATTACAGTAGATAATGGAGCATTCCTAATACATATAGTGAATTTTAAAAATATATATTTTATATTTTATATTTAAAAAATATAGGAGTAAAAAAAAAGAAAAATACTACATGTATACTCCGAAAGGGGTGTACATCTCACACCCCCACCATCTAAGGGTGGGGGTATGGTGAGGGGTCACTCAAACTAAGTACAAATATCTTTAATAAATTTATAATACAATCCAAATCCCCTCATAAGTAACTATAGAAAGTATAGTTGCAAAAGATGTTAGATTTTTCAAATGATCACATAATTATAGCAGGGAATTATCAATGAAAATGTACAAATTGGTAAGCAATGAGTCTGAGAACTGATTTATAAAACCTGTTTCCACAACCTACAATATATATCAAGCCTAGTAAAAAAAAAACTCATCCTTACATCTAGGTTTAGAAAAAAAAAACTCATATTTTATTCTTATTTCCATAAATTTAAATTACTCAAAAACTGACAAAAACTTCAAATTTAATATATTTCAAATAAATAAAAAGAAATGAATTTTTTTAAAAAAATAAAAAATATATCAAATAACAAATATATACCCTATAAAGTTTAATTTTTCATATTTGTTCATATCTCAATCTTATCCTTACAAATATATTTTATAATTATAATTAAATATAATATTTTTTTAAATAATAATAATAATAATATTTACTGTAGGGACATACATATGAATAATTTAAACTTTTTTAAAAAATAAATATGAATATATTTAATATTGGATATGTTTATTAGAAGCTATATAAAATGAACCTAAAAAAAGAAAAAAAAAAAAAATGTAATCCAACCATATCTCCGCAAAGATCATCGCAGCAACGCCCCCACGGACGAAAAGGGTTGAATCGAAAATCAAATTTCAAATCCATCTCGCAAACGTAGAAATTGCCTCAAAACATTGAGAAAATGTGGTTTTGGGACAGAGTGTGTTTGCAAATTCGAACAAATATATGCGGCAGATCGAAAAAACAAAACAAATTTTGCAAAAATCGATAGAAATCTCACAAAAATCGGTGGAAATTAGGATTGAAACAAATAAAAATTAGTTAAATTAAATAATAAAAAAATTTAGAAAATGTACCAGCTAAGGACCCGAAAAATCACGGGGTGGAATCAGATCCAGGCGAGTCTCGCTGGGATCGATCGATCTCGCAAGTGAAAAAATAAAAAAGGGATTGTTTGGATCGGATTGGGCTTCGAGATCCAAACAAGAAGCTGATCTTGCAAAATACTCGGTCAATTAATCGAAAATCAAAAAAAGATAAAAGATACAAAAATTTGGACTAGGGTTTTGGCGTCGGATGTGGAGCCGAGGAGCTTCTACAGACGACGAGAAAGAGAAAGGGGGAGAGTATTTATTTATAGGGGAGGGGTTTAGGGTTTTTGAGCGGGTGGGGTTTTGATTTTATTTTTACAAAACTGCCCCTACATTATTATGGAAATTTCTCCGGATTGCTGCGGTTTATTGTAAATTTGTGGTGATAAATATTAATTTTTTTTATTTAAAAATTTATGAATAAAACGAATGAGCATCTATTTAATTAGGTTTGGGCATTCCGTGATATCTACAAATACCCGTACATATATTTTTAATATTTTTATTTACATAATTTTAAAAAAATTTAACCATAATTTTTATTTTTTTTTCGTTGAGATCACCTTTCGTACTGTGCCATCTCTTCCGTCGGACCGCTCTGCCATCCTTAGACAACTCGACCTATGTCGAACCGCAAAGTATTTATTTATAATTTTCGTCTATACTTTCTCTAGGTTTATTATATTTATCTAAAAAATGTAAGACTTTTCAGATTTTCTTATTTTTTTTCCCATTAATTGTAAATAATATTACAGTAGATAATGGAGCATTCCTAATACATATAGTGAATTTTAAAAATATATATTTTATATTTTATATTTAAAAAATATAGGAGTAAAAAAAAAAGAAAAATACTACATGTATACTCCGAAAGGGGTGTACATCTCACACCCCCACCATCTAAGGGTGGGGGTATGGTGAGGGGTCACTCAAACTAAGTATAAATATCTTCAATAAATTTATAATACAATCTAAATCCCCTCATAAGTAACTATAGAAAGTATAGTTGCAAAAGAAGTTAGATTTTTCAAATGATCACATAGTTATTTTTTTATTCAAGCATATTATATTACATTATATTTATTCTTTTTTTCATTATATTGCAATTTTAAACGAAACAAATATTATAATATTACATCAAATATACGATAAAATACACCTTTGGCTCATCACTATGTGACAAATTACAATCAATCTTTTGTATGCAGTGCAAATTAAGTGTTTATGTTTTGAAGATTGAAGATGAAGATGTTTGGATCATATACCCCAATCTCAAGAAAGAAGAATTCAAAAGGATCAGGTACGTTTAATTAAATAATCTTGGTGATCCGAATACTTCTCATAGTGTAGAAACACTTGGATGAGTTTTTAATCGCATAAAAATCAAGAAACTGGATTGTTATATGTTCAGGATCCGGATCAGAGTAATCCAGTCCGGACCCCGAACGTAGGTAGGTTCATGCGCAAATCCAGTCCGGAACACCCTTGGTTCAGTCCGGACCCCGAACGAGGATTCTGCAGAAATCACATGAACAGTCCGGACCGTGGGTATTTCAGTCCGGACCCCGAACACTGTTTTTTCAGGAATTCTCTGAAAAACAACGACAGTCCGGATCAAGCCAAATCCAGTCCGGACCGTCGTGCGGGAAAAAAATCTGTTACAGTCAGTTTTTGATCCTTATCCTCTTCCAATGGTTTCTAACCTATAAGTAAACCCTAATTTCATCTTTTAGGGACACCGACAATAAGTTTTGTACTCCGGAAAATGACAGAGAAAAATTAACGGAGAAAAACTTATAAATCCACATATAGAGAAGAAAGGAAATAACTAGATTTATTCTATGTTTCTTCATCTATATTAATTAATTTGATTCTAGGATTTCAAACTCAGATTTTGAGTAGAATCAAATTAATGAATACTTAGATGGTATTTCCGATCTATCTTTGATCTAAGTATTCGGCGGATTATCACCACCAACAAAACAACGATTTTCCCCAAAATCCGCACGTGGATTCGCATGGCCTTGTGGATTCAAGGTGCTACCGCTCTCGTGGATTCGGAGCGAGGTACGTTCGTGTGATCGGCACGTACTTTATTGGTGGAGACCGTGGATTCGGTCAGACGTCGTGGATTCGACGTTGGACGCCGTGGATTCGGCGTTGGACGCAAATCGAGGAGTCGAGGCGCGTTGCGGAGCGAGCGGCGAAGATCAACTAGGAGCGTATGGAAAAAGGTTGAGTTGTGTGTGAGTACGTTATATCACCTTTGTACGTGTTTGATTCTAGTAGATTTCACCGTGTTATCGGTCCCGTTGTTTTTTACTCCTGTGATGGAGTTTTCCACGTAAAATCTCTGCGTGTTATTTATTTTTCCGCATTGGGTTTTATTACGCAAAGATTTTTGAGTGTTTATTGTTTACACCTATTCGCCCCCCCCCCTCTAGGTGTTTTTTCCCCTATTTAGATCCATATCTATCATAACCCAACATACTTTACTCCTAAATTGATTACCTCTACACTTGGTGATTATTTATTTCTATCTACCAGCTTTTCTTACTTATGATGCCCTGTATATTTTTTTCCCTGAGTGTGGGTTTCGGTTCGCTTGGTACTATCAAGCAAAAGGTTCTGCAGTAGATCTACTAATGTATGACTACTAGGGATGTCTGAGCAAAATATATTTAGATTGAATTCTGGTTTCTCTTTTCTCCACTATACTGTAATTTGAAGTTCAATTACTGTTTATCTGGTGACATGGATGTTGCTGGCCATTTATCTCCCTTCCTCTTGCTAATTCACTTTACTTACTGTGAATATGTGGTGATTTGCTGCCCAAACTTTTTAGAAGTAATACCTTCATCCGTGCTTTTGGGAGGAAATAATTGAATCTCTAACCATTGTTGGATATTCATGTGGATGGTTAGGTGCCATCTTCGTTTGGTTTCACCAAGAAGTTGCAAGTAGAATTTACTAACAGACCCTCAATTCCAAGATTTAAAAATTTTATTGGGACTAAATTGGTATCTGACCCAAACTTCAGGGTCTAAAAATTTAATAATCCCTATAATTTGAGTACCGAATAAGGGAGTTACCAGTATTTTTCGAGGCCATAGAGATTGCCCTTCTGGTAGAACTCAAGCGTAAGCTGCTCGAAGTCTTCATATATATCTTCTTTAAAGTTTTTCTCCAAACCATAGCTTGAATATAGAAGGAAAAATTAAGCAAGTTGCTACGCGAAAACAAGGCAATAAACAAGTATTTGTCAAGGAATTTGGTAACAACACCTGTAAAATCTGAAGAGACACTCAAGCCCATAATTGTATTTGGCGGCTGCATCTTCCAGAGCCAGCTTGCGAAACTCATTGTACATGGATTTATTAAACATATCTCTGAGAAAGTATGACCAAAACCAATATAGTGTGTTCATTTCCTGCACGTCAATAACAAGCATCAGATGAAGTGGCTCCATAAAAAATCAACGTAAGGCCAAATAACTATTCTTGGAAACGAATAAATGCAGTGACAAACTAACAATTCTTCAAGTGATATTTACATAAGTACCCCTGAAAAGCCAATTACTTACACACCCCCAGTATAATCTTAATTTTCATGCCTGCCCTACAAAAAGTTGATTTTCTTACACATTACATTCTTGTACTCGATAACGCTTCCCTGAAAAAGAAAAAAATTTCACATAGAAAACGAACTTCCCCCAGAATTGGATGACTCACTAAATTAAGGTAAAGGTAATTTTGCAATGGATTGCCTTTTCGACAGGTCATGTATGAAAATTCAGGTTTAATAGTGGTTATACAAAAATAGGTAATTTTGCAGGGATATTTATGTAGGAACATCTTTAAAAGATGATCAAAATATTCTGATCAACCAAAAGGCGGAAGAGAGAGAGAAAAAAGAAACATATGACCAGTGCATACTACGAAAAAATGTGTCAAATAGATTGATGCAAATCAATGCAGATTATGCAGCCTCTTACGATAGAAAGACTAGAGTCTGAATAGAAACAGTAAGCTATCAGATTAATTAACTGAACTATTCTATGAAAAGATATCAATGACTTATATCTTACCTGACTACAACCAATTCCTAATTTCTTGCGTTCGTTGAGGCAACGCTTGTGAAACTTCAAATACCTTCATGTACAGAGCATTTAGTAACATTAATCCACAGCATATAGCAAAAAAAGATCGAATTATATAAGATAATTTAATGAACAAAAAAAAAAAAAAAATTAAAAAACTATATACTTTTGCTGCTTAAATTTATTTTCCTCTAGAAGCTGATGACTTGGATGCTGAAATGGTGGGAAAGATTTTGGCATCGACCCCACAGGCGGGCTGCTCCCGGGCGGAAAACCGAGAGAAGAACCACTCAACTTTAAAGAAATGGGGCTGCAAAAGACCAGTAAATATAAAAGCTACCAAAAGATGATACTAAGGCAAAACAAACTCTGAACGAGCAGCAACAAAATAGGGCCTGTGTGGTATGGTTACAGCTTCTTCAGAAGTGCTGGTTAACTAGAGCCGTTTGAAGAAGCACTAACAATTTTTACATTAGTATCCACTCAACAGCTCGCGACAGCAGCAGAGCCGTGAATTGAAGCTTCTGCTTTGGGGGCCCTAAAAGCTCGCTTTACCTTTCAGCCAAAACGAAACCTACAGATTTTCTATTAGCTATGAGAAAACCAATCTAACCAGCAATTTTCAGGTGGGGTAGACACAAAGAAAAAGCCAATAGAGGTGCCTGGGGGACTTTCCGAGACGATTCCTTGACGATTGCGACCATTGGGATAACTTCTAAAATTATTCGGAAACAAGCGCTGTTTCTGTGAGGCATGTGTCTGGCCATTATTCCCTTTATTATGTCGCCTCCGAGAAGTAGCATGCCCGGTGTCCTTGTAGCCATTATTACCAGAAACTGTTGTACTGCCCTTTGAATCCACGGTGTGGCTTCCAAAGTTAGAAGGTTTAGAACCACCATCCCGCACCTCTGCTCTGGAATTATTTTGATTATTGGCCTGCAACTCCTGCCAGTTACATGGAACAAAACATGCAAATGTATAAAAGGGAGAAAGATAAACCATTCTAAAGGTGTATACTACTTATACATAAATATGAGCTGACACCTGCTCGTAAAAATAAAGGCCATCACTTATAGCAGATGCAAGCTCATTCGAAATTGATTTTGACTCCCTTGATCCAGCTTTATCATCTTTGTCTATCCTGAATTCCTGATATCCTATTTAGAACCCAAATGAAAAGAAAATGTTTAAATTTATAAACAAAGTCTAAATAACAAATAAGGCATAAAGAGATGAAGAAGAATTAATTGTCATCAACACTTTTGGTAAATCAAATGAATCAATATTTGTCCTTTCCAGGAAAGCTGCACATGCTCTTTTTCTCTTCTAGCCCACATTTATCAGATTCCAGAGAGCTATAAAACTGCTAAATACAAATCTGTTTGAATTAAATGAACAATAATCTGGTCCGAAAAACTCCATCAAGTTGAGGCATTTTCAGAAATTATCAATCACTTGTCCTCCCGATAACTTAGTTCTTGGATAGTATGGTAAGAGAATAATAGCAAGAATTTAATTTACAGATGAAGCTAGTCAACTTTCGTCCAAGAATGTATCAACCAAATGTAAAGAAAATATTTCATGTGCTACAACTTTTAGCAACGTGGATTAATTTGGCATCAGCTAAAACTGTTATATATATTTAGCATGATTAACCAACCAAGGGACCTAGTGCAAATTTTATGATCGTTCTGCCCAACTAAAATTAAACTTGCAAAGGAATACTAAGTAATAACTTCTGTCAATGGTTCCTTTTCTTATTACTATGTACTAGATGCATACTGCTTATAATGGTCCAGAACTATCGATGACATTCAACAGACTGAGAAATTTTAGAAAGAAGACGAAACACAAAAAGGAAATTCAATTTTTCTGCATTTCTCCTTTACTTCACTCAGTTAAAACTCCATTTCTTTGCTCACTAGTCTCTGCATATCAAGTATAATTCGAAATCTGTACTACCAGGTGTTCGTGATGAAAGAAAAGGCTAAGATCCAAAACAGATAACCAATTAAAGTCCACATGAAAGAAACTTTCTCCACATAGACTAGAAGCACAGTGGCAAATTGAAAGTTTCATCTTCTATACTTCAAACTAGTTGGAATTTTCTGTAGTAACTATTTCACACCCCTTTCCATACAAGAAAGCTTTTAACATCTAGTCATCTAGTCCTAAAAGAAATGAATAACTCAAAATTCAGTTGACACAAAATTGAAGAATGCTTCCATGTATGCTAAACAAAATAAACGTCAAAGTAAAAAAAAAAAAAAAGAAATTAAGATTCCAAAAGCCCTAAACATTTTTGACAGGCAACAACTGCAACAGTAAATAGAGAAGGTTTCTTATTTCAGAGATCAAATCTTAATCTCTAGCATAGTCTAAAAAGTAAACATTAACAAAAGGCTCATACCGAACCATCCCACAGATTTATATGAGGATTTGAGAAAATAACCTGCGCCGAAGGAGGCGGAGGCGGCGCCGCCCCATTCTCGGGACCCGAGCCCTTTCCGGCGGCCGGGGCTTTCTGCCTCGCATCCGCTAGAGCCGGCCATGACTCGGTGCCCATCACCGGGCCCTCGGCCCTCCTCCCCTCCGCCGGCGCCGGCGCTGACGCCGCCTGCGTATTCCTCCACGGGAACGACGACGCCCCCACGGCACCGGCCGGATCCGTCCGCGTCGCATCTCCTCCTCCGCCGCCCTCCATCGCCAAAACGACGCGCTCGAGCGGCCGAACCGAACCGAGTGCGAAATGGACAGAGCCCTACGGAACCGAACCTAGTGCGAAATGGATAGAGCCCTACGGAGATCGCCTCGCGTTCACCGCGATCCGCGGAGATCTCCCCGCATTGGCGGCGCCGCTATAGCTGGGGCCGCGTGCGCCGGCGCAAATGGTAGCGGGATAAAGCAGAAAGAGGATGGAAAGGGTTAGGATTTTGGGGAGAGGGATGAGAGGGAGAAGGTACGCGCGGGATTAGGGTTTTTGGAAGCTGAGGGAGGGGGAGGAGGAGGGGAGACTGACTTTTTCTTTTTCTGTTTTATTTTTTAAAAAAAAATTGTGTAAATAAATACGGATGAGTTTGTTGGTTGCGGATAATAATAACTAGTGACAACCCGGGCTTCGCCACGAATATCAAATATGAGAGAATTAGATAAATTAAATATCAAATTGCCGTATTAAATATTAACAAACAGCATTTACACAATTATATAGAAAATTAAAAATCATATAAAAAATAACGGATACTTAAATAAAATAATATCAGAAATAAATTACACATATTCTTAAATAAACTAATACCACAAATAAATTACACATATTCAACTCAAGTGCCTATACTATTTAACAATTCCAAACAGAAAGTAATGTTCATTTCGAATTAAGCTGATGTATTCCGAAAGAAAGAACTTCTCAAAATAAGAAATAATAAAACACACACAAATCTCAAAGCAAAATCTGCATAGTTTCCTCAAAATTTATAATAGGTTTCGATATGAATCCCATAAGGAAAGCATTGCACAATTCCTCAAATTACAAAACAATAAAAATCCAACTTGGCCATCCATGAGAATACATACAGACCACTCAACCGCAATACAATTGACAGGAATATGCTTACTAATCTTAGCAATTTAGTGGACGGGAAAAAAAAAAAAAAAACCATTTCTACGAAACTCGCCGAGCAACACTACACAATTTGCCAATTGCTTCAAGATAACAAATCTGTAGGCGTCCACCTTTCACTTTTGACCTCTTTGGTCCATCAGTGAAGTAAGTTATCAGTCCATCAAGCTAAATTTCGAACCTATGAATGTAAAGAGACGCCACTCGGAGGGACTCCAAACTCTGCATTATAATAATTGGAATGAAATTTATATTAGGTTTTCATACGAATTACTTTCAGCTTTGCCTTCACTTTCTCTGGATCATCACCTGGATATTACAAAGAATGAATATTTTGATTTATACAGATGTGTAATATACATGAACCTCAAAGTAAGGATTGTGTCGTTAAAACCATTGGAGTATTATTCTTAAATTTTGCTAAAAGATATCACAGAAAGACAGTAGACCTTGGAATAAAAGAAACATTGGAATACCAGGTATAGGAATAACAGAACTCTAACAGAACTCTAATAGCAAATGAGCTTGTTGGGACAATACTCTAATTAGAACTTTTGTAGACTTGAAGCTCCTTCTGGAAGATGAGAAGCCAACTGGAATATATATAATTGGTGTAATAATATAGGATGTGGTGGTGAACAAAATCAGAATCAAAATCAGAATCATTTGATGAAGGATTTAAGAAAAAATTATTTCGGGATTTTGGCTTGTCTAACACCATATGCATTCACATTTTTAAGCATTTCGTTTTAAAAACTTGCACACCAAATGGAGTATACAATATATGGTATAGTCTATTTGTATAATTTATTTCGAAATAGGCTATTTTTAATCAAAAGGTTAAAGTGCCTCTCTAAGCACATCACTGGATTAAATAGTGTGCTCCGAAAAACACCATTACTACTTGGGTGGTGATGGTGTGCATGCAAAAAATTGGTAGTGTAAGAACTTGAATTTTTGTAATTCAATAAAAAGGAAAATAATAAAAGCCAAGTTGAATTCGGATCATAGATGGCTTAGATAGCGACAGTGCCCCTTTTCTGCAGTGTAAATTGCACAGTTAATGGGCCAGAAATATCACCTTTCAATCCAAGCCTGATCTCGAAGATCCGAGACCACGAGTGCGACCGTCTCGTTGAACTGAGTGAAAACCATATTAAGCTTGTTCAGATCTGACGGTCGGATCTTCCAGAAATCAGCGATCAAGTGGGCGGGACCCGCGACTTAAGTCGCAAGTACATGAACAGTAAACCCCAATTTTAAATACCCCTAAGTGCGAATGTTGGCCAAATCGCCGTCTGGAAACCGATTATAGCACTTCAGGTAGTCGATTTGAACGGTTTCGTCGTTTTGGACGCAATGGCGCTGACGGAATTTCCGTTTGACGACCCTGGAGTCTCGAAAAGCGCAAAAACTGTATTTTGACACAGTATTTATGGACCGAGTTTTTTATCCGGGCAGTTTCTCGAAAAATGGAAATCGCTACCTGATAGGTCTCGTCGAGCCGGACGTCATGGCGCAGTCCATTTTTCGTTTCGATGAACGGATCACCTCGAAAAGCGAAAAATACAGGGAAAAACACAGTTTTTGCACAAAAAATCCCTAGAGTTCTTGCCTCGATTTGCGTGCCATGGATGAGGAGGGACCTGTGTGCGAGACTAAACTGCTGTGAGGGTCTGGGGATGAAATACCAAAGGATGGAGGACCAAATTGCAAAGTTGCAACCATTTGAATTTCGAAATTCAAACTCCACCCCTCTCCGCATTAAACCCCGTAGTCTCGCCTCACAAGCCGTAGCCACCAGTTCTAACCGAACCCCCCCTCTCTCTGTCGCCTTCCTCGCCAGCTCCGCACCGGCCGCCGCCTCGCCATCACCGGAAAAAGGTTGATCAAGAACTTGTCTTGATCTCGGATCTTGAGGGGAGGAAGCTTGGGGAGGACCCTGGGTGGACCAAGTCTGCACCTGGGGCACCCTCTGTGAAGCCGCAGCCGAGCCCGAGGGAGCCGGCACCCCAGCTCCGCCGCGCACCGCCGCAACCACCCTCCTTTCCTTCCATATCTCCGGCCAAGGTAAGTTTATGGAAAAAGTTTATTATATTGGTCCGGGTTTGGGTCTAGTGTATTCATGACATCGGGGGGACTTTCCCTGTGTAGTACGGGTCATCGCCGTGCCTCCGGTTGCCGGCGGGAGACCTTTATCGTCGGAAACCTAATTGCGGCCGATCTTGGGCGCGGGAAGATTCCGGCCGTTGGAGTTTTGATCAGCACCGTTGAACTCGCTCCCCTCGACGACTGCAACCTTTTCCCAAGGTTTGAGGGTGATCGGACAAGGACCTACGCCGCGCGAGTCTGCCCTAGATCCGGCCGGATTCTTCCATTGGCCGATCTTGGCCGCCCGGCGCCGCCGCGGCCTCCTGACGCCGGCCACCACTGCACCGAGCTTCCTGGCACCGAGTTGAAGCTTCTGGTCCAACTTGCTCCGGCCCGGAACCGCCGCGCCGGATTCCGCCATTAACGGCCACCAAGCTTCAACCTAGATCCTCCGCCGTGCATTGCCGGCGCTTCCCGTCGCCGGGAAACCGCACAGGTAAGACCACATGACCTGTAGGAGTCCTCCCATCGACTTGCATGGCTCCCCTAACGTCGGGATTTTTGTCCACAGAATTACACCCGAGTTGGCCTCGGTTTTCCCTTCCGGCGATCGCCGTTAATCCGGGCTCCGGCCACCCGTGCAGGTAAGCCCTAAATGCCATTTATAGACACTCCATCATTTTATTTTGGGCCAAGATGACCCTGCATCTCAGTTCCAAACTTGCACCCGAAATGTAGGTCTCGGGCTCACCTCCGGCCGCCGCCGCCTCCGGCCGCCGCCGGCCGACCCAGCTTCAACCCGAGACCTCCTGGGGACCCCTTCTAGCTTGTGCTCACCTCAGATGCAGAGCTGAGCCTGAGTTGATCCAAGAAAAACCAAACCGAGCCTTGGCTTTCTAGGAGTTGGTGCACCACCTTGCTCCGGCGACTTTCCGGCCGGCCTCCGACGCGCGTAAGGTGAGCCTCACTGTCCCTGGATCTTGTAAATTATCATGCTCTAGTTAAATATGGATTAGATCAAATGCATGTTAAGTTTTAGCAAATTTGTAAAATGGACTTAAAACATTATGGGCCAACTTTTAACTCGGGATCCGTGTCGACCAAACCCCGTGAGCACGGGCTCCGTCTCGACGTAACGAACCCGCTGGAAATTTACGGCGTCGTCGTCGGAGTCCCGGATTTCAAGAACGGGGCAAAACACTGTGTCCAATATCGCGAGTTAAAAGGCTAACTTTGCCCTGGGGTTTCGCGCTGACCCAAGGCTGTGAGCACGGGGTCCGTCGCATCAAATGTGACGCGCTGGCACTTACGGCGTTGTCGTTGGACCCACGGATTTTAAGAACGAGCCGAAACAGTAAAGAACTTAACGTTTTATGTAATTTTTGGATGCCTAATGGACCAACTTGCAAAATAAACATCCTGGCTGCCCTTAGATAGTATTTACGCACTACCTGGCCATCTTATTAGGATTCCGATGGTCCTCGTTGACCAGGAATCAGATATCGACCGACGAAATGACCGAATTGACCCGGTTAAACGTTTCGTTAGTGTAACGCCGTCGGGAAAGGGTTGTGTGAGTTATTTACTGATCATACCTCTTTATACAGGGCCCAGTTATTCAGCACCAGCCTCCCAGTAGCTGTGCGGGAGTTCGAGGATCTGCCTTCATCCAGGTGGGTTAGCTTCGATCCGGGTTCGATCTATTCGGCCCTCTGGTTGCTTTAGTCCAGTCGGACACCTATTTTTGATTGCCCTGCTGATTACATATATGACCTATCTTGACATATGCTGACCTCTTGACATATTATGATTCTCCTGTTTGACATTGGCTCGATTAGACCTACGCTTGAGACTACTTGTATACGATCAGCCGGATTACTGTATACATACTCCGTGATTATTCCTGATAGATTTGATCTACTCTAGACTCATCATATATACCTGCGGATTTTATCTAGATTAGCCTTGATGATTGTATTGACATGCCCTATGATTAGTCCTGATAGATCTTGATCTACGTGAGACATATCTTACGTACCTGTTTATCAGTTTTTATATTTCTGATAGACCTTGATCTTCATGAGACATACCATATACATATCTGTTCATCAGCTTTTTCAGTATATAGATCTACATGATTTGATGGCACTTGTTGATTCCTGTCAGCCGATTTATTGTTGATATTCCGATATACATGATTGATTGATCCTGATTGATAGATACTACTTGATATTCCGATATGCATGATTGATCCTGATCGATAGATGTTGATAGATGATTTCCCTGTTGGGATCTCGGCATGTTGCCGACTACCCGGTCACTAGACCGTGAGATTGATCATTATGATTTGCCCGCACTGCTGTACTTCACGAACATCAGCGGAGTCATGACCCGTGTAGATGTTCTTTACCGGTAAAGTGGTCTAGTGTACGACCCGTGACTCCCAGGTTAGTGCCCAAGGGTGCCGGAGTGATGACTCCCAGGTTAGTGCCCGAGGGTGCCGGAGTATGTCAGCCAGGTTGGTGCCAGGTTTGGCGAGATATCCCTGAGGTCTTATTGACCAATATGGTGGCTTTTGATTGGATGTTGATAGTTCCTTATTGATGCATTACTTTTACCTTATACTGTTGCTCAGTTTATTTCCAGTATTAGTATCGGTAGACATGCTTTTATCATTTGCAGTTCCTTATGCATGATTATTATGGATACCCTTGATTTCCAGCATATATGATCTACCGCTCTTATGACTGATTATCACTGACATATCCTGATTTACAGTATTTCTTATCTGTAGTCCTGATGATTGATTACCTGCCTAGTTAGCCTATCTGTGGATTTTGTTGATTATCAGTAGATCCTATTTGTTATTCAGCTTTACCCTATGATTTTTACTATCCGCAGATTATAGTACCCAGTAGGTACGATTAGCTACTTCTCGGCTCGTCGTGCCCACTGGGATACACTCCGGTGTGTCTCACACCCTCGGGTGACTGTTGCAGGTCTGTCGGGTGGTGAGATGTCGGGACGATCCAGTGAGCCTGTCGCGATAGAGCTGTCCCCCTGATGACATAGATCGATGATTGAGATCCCCGATTATCTGTAGTTGACCTTTATTTATGTTATTTCAGTTTGATGATAGTATGATGTTTGGATTATCCCTGATGATTAGTATTGTAGCAGTTGAGATGTTTATTGCTCTCTGATTGAGGATTGGATTAGCCTAGCCGTGCATGTATAGGAGAGACCCTATCCCTTCGGATAGGGAATTTCCTATATGTGTGGCGGTCTGTTACGCCCGTTTTGCAAACTCTGATTTATTCAAAAAAAAAAAAAATTTCAGACCTGATTTTAAAACTCGGGGCGTGACAGATTAGATGGTATCAGAGAAATAGGTACACGGTACCTAGGGAAAGATTGATTAGGAACTGGTTAGGATGAACCCTAGGATGACTTGTCACGTGAGCGCGTTGGGTATGTCGAGTATAAGGTTAGAAGCTCAGGGCATATTGTCAGAGTCTGTTTCTGACCGGTTCTGTATTGCAGTTATGGCTCATCCTCCAGGTCGTGGACGTGGACGGGGCACGGGCCGTGGAGTCGGCCGACCACCTAGCACACCGAGCGAGCCCGCAGATCAGGGCCGTATGGACCGGCTTGAGGCCCAGGTGGCGACTCTAGCCGGGATGTTCCAGTGTTTCATGCAGCAGCAGGCTGCTGGCCCCTCTACTCCTGCCCCGCCTGCTCCTCCACCTGCTGTTCCTGAGGTCACACCGCCGGTTGCACCGGTCGTCGCCGAGCCTGAGGGCTTGGCGGAGCCAGAGATAGACCCCGTACCACCACCAGCGGGGCCCGTTCCAGCTTCAGCCCTTGCCGCAGTCTCCAGAGCGGTACCGGGGGTCGCTGCAGCCCCTGATGCCACTACGTGTACCGCTTCTGCTTCATCTCGTTCCGTTGCTCCCGTTGCTGATCCAGCAGCTGATCGGGCAGAGAAGGCCCGAGCAAAGGCGGCTTTGCTAGAGTTTAAGAAATTCAAGCCGCAAACCTTCGACGGCAAGGACGAGGACCATTGGGCGGTCGAGGAATGGATCGATCATATGGAGAAATTATTCCAAGACGCCTACACCGAGGACCGCGACAAGGTCCACATCGCTGTACATTGCCTGGAGGGCCGGGCATCCAAGTGGTGGAGGCGACACCGAGAGCGCTACTTCCCTAGCCCAACAGATCCTACTTGGGAAGATTTTAAAAACCGCCATGGACCACCATCACCTCAAGGAGACCACTAAGGAGGGTCTCGAGCGCGAGTTAGAGACGATCAGACAGGGCGACAAGAGCGTCCGAGAATACGAGCAGGAGTTCCTGCGCATCGCCGACCTGGTGCCCCAGGCGGTGCGCGAGGAACGCCGGAAGGTACGCTTGTTTTCGCAGGGCTTGAGGCCTGAGATTCGCCGACACCTCGCGTCCCACCTTTCCACCGACTTCGACAACTGCGTGGAGCGGTGTCTGGCGATCGAGGCGGAGATCAAGATGTCCCGCGCTGAGCGCAATGCGGCGGACAAGGAAAAGGATAAGGATAAGGGCAAGAAGAGGGCGCATCCTGGGAACGGCGGTGGGCACTCAGATCAGAACAAGAAGGCAAAGCCACCCCTACCATGCGTCTTTTGCGGGGGTACTCACCGAGCGCACGTCTGCGACCAACGTCATGGCCGATGTTACTACTGCGGCCAGCCTGGACATATTTCAGCCAACTGCCCTCAGAAATCTGCACCGACCCAACCGGCGTTATCTGTACCGCCAATTGCTGCTAGGCCGTCAAATTCTATGCAAAGTATGGCAGCATCTAGTCGTCCTCCACCTCCGCGACAAACTGAAAGGTCGCGCCAAGTCTCGGGAGGACGGATCTTTGCCTTAACCCAACAGGAGGATCCGTTGGGAGAAGGCCCGTCGAATGCTTAGAGTACTGCCGAGGACCGTAATAACCAGTGTCTTTGGATGATTTGAAGAACTAAAGAAATATTTTATTAAGTTGTAACGTCTGGAATAAAGTTTTTTTTTAGTTACAAGTTTCAGGGACGAAACTTTTTTTTAGGTGGTAGAGATGTAAGAACTTGAATTTTTGTAATTCAATAAAAAGGAAAATAATAAAAGCCAAGTTGAATTCGGATCATAGATGGCTTAGATAGCGACAGTGCCCCTTTTCTGCAGTGTAAATTGCACAGTTAATGGGCCAGAAATATCACCTTTCAATCCAAGCCTGATCTCGAAGATCCGAGACCACGAGTGCGACCGTCTCGTTGAACTGAGTGAAAACCATATTAAGCTTGTTCAGATCTGACGGTCGGATCTTCCAGAAATCAGCGATCAAGCGGGCGGGACCCGCGACTTAAGTCGCAAGTACATGAACAGTAAACCCCAATTTTAAATACCCCTAAGTGCGAATGTTGGCCAAATCGCCGTCTGGAAACCGATTATAGCACTTCAGGTAGTCGATTTGAACGGTTTCGTCGTTTTGGACGCAATGGCGCTGACGGAATTTCCGTTTGACGACCCTGGAGTCTCGAAAAGCGCAAAAACTGTATTTTGACACAGTATTTATGGACCGAGTTTTTTATCCGGGCAGTTTCTCGAAAAATGGAAATCGCTACCTGATAGGTCTCGTCGAGCCGGACGTCATGGCGCAGTCCATTTTTCGTTTCGATGAACGGATCACCTCGAAAAGCGAAAAATACAGGGAAAAACACAGTTTTTGCACAAAAAATCCCTAGAGTTCTTGCCTCGATTTGCGTGCCATGGATGAGGAGGGACCTGTGTGCGAGACTAAACTGCTGTGAGGGTCTGGGGATGAAATACCAAAGGATGGAGGACCAAATTGCAAAGTTGCAACCATTTGAATTTCGAAATTCAAACTCCACCCCTCTCCGCATTAAACCCCGTAGTCTCGCCTCACAAGCCGTAGCCACCAGTTCTAACCGAACCCCCTCTCTCTCTGTCGCCTTCCTCGCCAGCTCCGTACCGGCCGCCGCCTCGCCATCACCGGAAAAAGGTTGATCAAGAACTTGTCTTGATCTCGGATCTTGAGGGGAGGAAGCTTGGGGAGGACCCTGGGTGGACCAAGTCTGCACCTGGGGCACCCTCTGTGAACCCGCAGCCGAGCCCGAGGGAGCCGGCACCCCAGCTCCGCCGCGCACCGCCGCAACCACCATCCTTTCCTTCCATATCTCCGGCCAAGGTAAGTTTATGGAAAAAGTTTATTATATTGGTCCGGGTTTGGGTCTAGTGTATTCATGACATCGGGGGGACTTTCCCTGTGTAGTACGGGTCATCGCCGTGCCTCCGGTTGCCGGCGGGAGACCTTTATCGCCGGAAACCTAATTGCGGCCGATCTTGGGCGCGGGAAGATTCCGGCCGTTGGAGTTTTGATCAGCACCGTTGAACTCGCTCCCCTCGACGACTGCAACCTTTTCCCAAGGTTTGAGGGTGATCGGACAAGGACCTACGCCGCGCGAGTCTGCCCTAGATCCGGCCGGATTCTTCCATTGGCCGATCTTGGCCGCCCGGCGCCGCCGCGGCCATCCTGACGCCGGCCACCACTGCACCGAGCTTCCTGGCACCGAGTTGAAGCTTCTGGTCCAACTTGCTCCGGCCCGGAACCGCCGCGCCGGATTCCGCCATTAACGGCCACCAAGCTTCAACCTAGATCCTCCGCCGTGCATTGCCGGCGCTTCCGTCGCCGGGAAACCGCACAGGTAAGACCACATGACCTGTAGGAGTCCTCCCATCGACTTGCATGGCTCCCCCTAACGTCGGGATTTTTGTCCACAGAATTACACCCGAGTTGGCCTCGGTTTTCCCTTCCGGCGATCGCCGTTAATCCGGGCTCCGGCCACCCGTGCAGGTAAGCCCTAAATGCCATTTATAGACACTCCATCATTTTATTTTGGGCCAAGATGACCCTGCATCTCAGTTCCAAACTTGCACCCGAAATGTAGGTCTCGGGCTCACCTCCGGCCGCCGCCGCCTCCGGCCGCCGCCGGCCGACCCAGCTTCAACCCGAGACCTCCTGGGGACCCCTTCTAGCTTGTGCTCACCTCAGATGCAGAGCTGAGCCTGAGTTGATCCAAGAAAAACCAAACCGAGCCTTGGCTTTCTAGGAGTTGGTGCACCACCTTGCTCCGGCGACTTTCCGGCCGGCCTCCGACGCGCGTAAGGTGAGCCTCACTGTCCCTGGATCTTGTAAATTATCATGCTCTAGTTAAATATGGATTAGATCAAATGCATGTTAAGTTTTAGCAAATTTGTAAAATGGACTTAAAACATTATGGGCCAACTTTTAACTCGGGATCCGTGTCGACCAAACCCCGTGAGCACGGGCTCCGTCTCGACGTAACGAACCCGCTGGAAATTTACGGCGTCGTCGTCGGAGTCCCGAATTTCAAGAACGGGGCAAAACACTGTGTCCAATATCGCGAGTTAAAAGGCTAACTTTGCCCTGGGGTTTCGCGCTGACCCAAGGCTGTGAGCACGGGGTCCGTCGCATCAAATGTGACGCGCTGGCACTTACGGCGTTGTCGTTGGACCCACGGATTTTAAGAACGAGCCGAAACAGTAAAGAACTTAACGTTTTATGCAATTTTTGGATGCCTAATGGACCAACTTGCAAAATAAACATCCTGGCTGCCCTTAGATAGTATTTACGCACTACCTGGCCATCTTATTAGGATTCCGATGGTCCTCGTTGACCAGGAATCAGATATCGACCGACGAAATGACCGAATTGACCCGGTTTAAACGTTTCGTTAGTGTAACGCCGTCGGGAAAGGGTTGTGTGAGTTATTTACTGATCATACCTCTTTATACAGGGCCCAGTTATTCAGCACCAGCCTCCCAGTAGCTGTGCGGGAGTTCGAGGATCTGCCTTCATCCAGGTGGGTTAGCTTCGATCCGGGTTCGATCTATTCGGCCCTCTGGTTGCTTTAGTCCAGTCGGACACCTATTTTTGATTGCCCTGCTGATTACATATATGACCTATCTTGACATATGCTGACCTCTTGACATATTATGATTCTCCTGTTTGACATTGGCTCGATTAGACCTACGCTTGAGACTACTGTATACGATCAGCCGGATTACTGTATACATACTCCGTGATTATTCCTGATAGATTTGATCTACTCTAGACTCATCATATATACCTGCGGATTTTATCTAGATTAGCCTTGATGATTGTATTGACATGCCCTATGATTAGTCCTGATAGATCTTGATCTACGTGAGACATATCTTACGTACCTGTTTATCAGTTTTTATATTTCTGATAGACCTTGATCTTCATGAGACATACCATATACATATCTGTTCATCAGCTTTTTCAGTATATAGATCTACATGATTTGATGGCACTTGTTGATTCCTGTCAGCCGATTTATTGTTGATATTCCGATATACATGATTGATTGATCCTGATTGATAGATACTACTTGATATTCCGATATGCATGATTGATCCTGATCGATAGATGTTGATAGATGATTTCCCTGTTGGGATCTCGGCATGTTGCCGACTACCCGGTCACTAGACCGTGAGATTGATCATTATGATTTGCCCGCACTGCTGTACTTCACGAACATCAGCGGAGTCATGACCCGTGTAGATGTTCTTTACCGGTAAAGTGGTCTAGTGTACGACCCGTGACTCCCAGGTTAGTGCCCAAGGGTGCCGGAGTGATGACTCCCAGGTTAGTGCCCGAGGGTGCCGGAGTATGTCAGCCAGGTTGGGTGCCAGGTTTGGCGAGATATCCCTGAGGTCTTGTTGACCAATATGGTGGCTTTGATTGGATGTTGATAGTTCCTTATTGATGCATTACTTTTACCTTATACTGTTGCTCAGTTTATTTCCAGTATTAGTATCGGTAGACATGCTTTTATCATTTGCAGTTCCTTATGCATGATTATTATGGATACCCTTGATTTCCAGCATATATGATCTACCGCTCTTATGACTGATTATCACTGACATATCCTGATTTACAGTATTCTTATCTGTAGTCCTGATGATTGATTACCTGCCTAGTTAGCCTATCTGTGGATTTTGTTGATTATCAGTAGATCCTATTTGTTATTCAGCTTTACCCTATGATTTTACTATCCGCAGATTATAGTACCCAGTAGGTACGATTAGCTACTTCTCGGCTCGTCGTGGCCCACTGGGATACACTCCGGTGTGTCTCACACCCTCGGTGACTGTTGCAGGTCTGTCGGGGTGGTGAGATGTCGGGACGATCCAGTGAGCCTGTCGCGATAGAGCTGTCCCCCTGATGACATAGATCGATGATTGAGATCCCCGATTATCTGTAGTTGACCTTTATTTATGTTATTTCAGTTGATGATAGTATGATGTTTGGATTATCCCTGATGATTAGTATTGTAGCAGTTGAGATGTTTATTGCTCTCTGATTGAGGATTGGATTAGCCTAGCGTGCATGTATAGGAGAGACCCTATCCCTTCGGATAGGGAATTTCCTATATGTGTGGCGGTCTGTTACGCCCGTTTTGCAAACTCTGATTTATTCAAAAAAAAAAAAATTTCAGACCTGATTTTAAAACTCGGGGCGTGCAGGTAGTGTTTGGCTGACTGTGAAGAACCAAATGTTCGTTTCGCAACCCATTGCCAATACTCGCTGCTTACATCCCCAAAGTATGTAAGGGTGTTGTTCCTTTCCCCTTCTCTCACTCCAGCCTAAGTATTTGTGTTGCCTTTGTGGTAAAAATATGAATATTTCTCGGTGACCTTCGGCAACCGAGCTGTTGTTTATACAATGATCCTACAATCAAAAAGAAGTATTGCTTTCATTCTTTACTCTTTCTTTCGATTGAGTTGGAAAAGCATACAAAAACATAAAAGCAATATACATTGACAACTTGAGCAATTAAAAGCATACAAAAGCATACTAAATTATTGGTGAGTGCGATATATGTAGCAGATTTATTGCACATTGGACTGATCTGAGCCTTAATGCTGATGGTCATATACATATAGTTCTTGAAGGAAGCAATAAAAAAACAAAAAATTCGTCCTTGCCATTTTAAAATAGTCAAGTGTGAATATTTATTTAATATGTTATAAAACCCACACTAAACGACAGCGAGGAAAACAATACAAATGCTACAAATGCTATATATAGAAATGCATGGAACACTCATAATATACATATAATACATAAATAGAAGGTACCTTTCTTGTAGGAAAGAGGGAGAACCCAGGAGATAGAGCAAAAAGAAGTAGAAATTATTTTTGACATTATTATACATCCTTTCCGATAGTAATATCTCTCATCTTTTTTCATTAATTTTTTACTGTAAATTTTTTTTTTATGTAAATTCTCTTGTTGTTATTTTTCTTTTGTGTATTTATAATTTATTTATTTTGTCACCGTCATTTTTATTTTAGCTGTGCACTCGTGGCAGCAACAGTTTCTTATATTAGCTTCTTTTATTTGGGAAGCCCAAAGATTATAACCTTCTTTGGGTACTAAGTTAAATATGAAAAATGCTTTTTGTATACTCCACAAGGGGTGTACATCTTATACTCCATCCATCTAAGAATGGGATGAATTTTATCCTTCACTTCGAAGTGATGGATGAAGAAGCCCCACCCTTAAATGGATGGGAGTGTAAGATGTACATCCATAAATGGTATTGTATATATATATATATATATATTGCTCTTAATTATACATTAACAAAAAGAAAGAGATATATATATATCTATATATATATATATATATATATATATTATATATATATATATATAGTATATATATATATATATATATAGATATAGCTATATATATATATATATAGTTTGAGCTGGAATACTATCCATAGCAAAAAGGTCATGTTGCCATTCATTTATTTTTTATGATGAAATTTTCAAAACTACGATCGGTACCGTTAAATATGATTTACACTATTTAATCTATTTTAGAAATTAAATTCCATATTTTTTCGATATTTTTTTTTGTCCGTCAAGTGGGCACAAAAATAAATGGTTGAAAATAAATATCCTTCATAAAGTAATGATAGGAGTCTTATAATCAAGATCAAGAGTATAGATCTTGTTTTAAATAGTTTTAAATAATTTTTTAACTAAAATTTAATTAATTTAGAATTGTTTATATCGTTAAACTAGTAAAAAGCTCATATCTATCATTAAAATTACAAATTTTATAAACCATTTGTCATTAGGTCAACGTTGTCAAATTATTTGGAATTTACTTTCTAGATGTTTAAATAATGGTCTAGATTTATGCAACGATACCAATCGTCGATTTGAAATTTCATCATTAAAAATAAAGGGGACCACGGGAGCTCGTTTGCTATCGATAGCATTCGAGCTCAACTCTCTCTCTCT
>CM055080.1:6037332-6052685 GCA_029204045.2 Tillandsia leiboldiana | reverse complement strand
TGCCTCTCTAAGCACATCACTGGATTAAATAGTGGCTCCGAAAAACACCATTACTACTTGGGTGGTGATGGTGTGCATGCAAAAAAATTGGTAGTGTAAGAACTTGAATTTTGTAATTCAATAAAAGGAAAATAATAAAAGCCAAGTTGAATTCGGATCATAGGCTTAGATAGCGACAGTGCCCCTTTTCTGCAGTGTAAATTGCACAGTTAATGGGCCAGAAATATCACCTTTCAATCCAAGCCTGATCTCGAAGATCCGAGACCACGAGTGCGACCGTCTCGTTGAACTGAGTGAAAACCATATTAAGCTTGTTCAGATCTGACGGTCGGATCTTCCAGAAATCAGCGATCAAGTGGGCGGGACCCGCGACTTAAGTCGCAAGTACATGAACAGTAACCCCCAATTTTAAATACCCCTAAGTGCGAATGTTGGCCAAATCGCCGTCTGGAAACCGATTATAGCACTTCAGGTAGTCGATTTGAACGGTTTCGTCGTTTTGGACGCAATGGCGCTGACGGAATTTCCGTTTGACGACCCTGGAGTCTCGAAAAGCGCAAAAACTGTATTTTGACACAGTATTTATGGACCGAGTTTTTTATCCGGGCAGTTTTTTCGAAAAATGGAAATCGCTACCTGATAGGTCTCGTCGAGCCGGACGTCATGGCGCAGTCCATTTTTCGTTTCGATGAACGGATCACCTCGAAAAGCGAAAAATACAGGGAAAACACAGTTTTTGCACAAAAAATCCCTAGAGTTCTTGCCTCGATTTGCGTGCCATGGATGAGGAGGGACCTGTG
Organism: Tillandsia leiboldiana; assembly: GCA_029204045.2. NCBI lineage: Eukaryota > Viridiplantae > Streptophyta > Magnoliopsida > Poales > Bromeliaceae > Tillandsia > Tillandsia leiboldiana. The sequence continues at coordinate 6,051,885 of CM055080.1, read as the reverse complement.
TGCGAGACTAACTGCTGTGAGGGTCTGGGATGAAATACCAAAGGATGGAGGACCAAATTGCAAAGTTGCAACCATTTGAATTTCGAAATTCAAACTCCACCCCTCTCCGCATTAAACCCCGTAGTCTCGCCTCACAAGCCGTAGCCACCAGTTCTAACCGAACCCCCCCTCTCTCTGTCGCCTTCCTCGCCAGCTCCGCACCGGCCGCCGCCTCGCCATCACCGGAAAAGGTTGATCAAGAACTTGTCTTGATCTCGGATCTTGAGGGGAGGAAGCTTGGGGAGGACCCTGGGTGGACCAAGTCTGCACCTGGGGCACCCTCTGTGAAGCCGCAGCCGAGCCCGAGGGAGCCGGCACCCCAGCTCCGCCGCGCACCGCCGCAACCACCCTCCTTTCCTTCCATATCTCCGGCCAAGGTAAGTTTATGGAAAAAGTTTATTATATTGGTCCGGGTTTGGGTCTAGTGTATTCATGACATCGGGGGGACTTTCCCTGTGTAGTACGGGTCATCGCCGTGCCTCCGGTTGCCGGCGGGAGACCTTTATCGTCGGAAACCTAATTGCGGCCGATCTTGGGCGCGGAAGATTCCGGCCGTTGGAGTTTTGATCAGCACCGTTGAACTCGCTCCCCTCGACGACTGCAACCTTTCCCCAGGTTTGAGGGTGATCGGACAAGGACCTACGCCGCGCGAGTCTGCCCTAGATCCGGCCGGATTCTTCCATTGGCCGATCTTGGCCGCCCGGCGCCGCCGCGGCCTCCTGACGCCGGCCACCACTGCACCGAGCTTCCTGGCACCGAGTTGAAGCTTCTGGTCCAACTTGCTCCGGCCCGGAACCGCCCCGCGCCGGATTCCGCCATTAACGGCCACCAAGCTTCAACCTAGATCCTCCGCCGTGCATTGCCGGCGCTTCCCGTCGCCGGGAAACCGCACAGGTAAGACCACATGACCTGTAGGAGTCCTCCCATCGACTTGCATGGCTCCCCTAACGTCGGGATTTTTGTCCACAGAATTACACCCGAGTTGGCCTCGGTTTTCCCTTCCGGCGATCGCCGTTAATCCGGGCTCCGGCCACCCGTGCAGGTAAGCCCTAAATGCCATTTATAGACACTCCATCATTTTATTTTGGGCCAAGATGACCCTGCATCTCAGTTCCAAACTTGCACCCGAAATGTAGGTCTCGGGCTCACCTCCGGCCGCCGCCGCCCCCTCCGGCCGCCGCCGGCCGACCCAGCTTCAACCCGAGACCTCCTGGGGACCCCTTCTAGCTTGTGCTCACCTCAGATGCAGAGCTGAGCCTGAGTTGATCCAAGAAAAACCAAACCGAGCCTTGGCTTTCTAGGAGTTGGTGCACCACCTTGCTCCGGCGACTTTCCGGCCGGCCTCCGACGCGCGTAAGGTGAGCCTCACTGTCCCTGGATCTTGTAAATTATCATGCTCTAGTTAAATATGGATTAGATCAAATGCATGTTAAGTTTTAGCAAATTTGTAAAATGGACTTAAAACATTATGGGCCAACTTTTAACTCGGGATCCGTGTCGACCAAACCCCGTGAGCACGGGCTCCGTCTCGACGTAACGAACCCGCTGGAAATTTACGGCGTCGTCGTCGGAGTCCCGGATTTCAAGAACGGGGCAAAACACTGTGTCCAATATCGCGAGTTAAAAGGCTAACTTTGCCCTGGGGTTTCGCGCTGACCCAAGGCTGTGAGCACGGGTCCGTCGCATCAAATGTGACGCGCTGGCACTTACGGCGTTGTCGTTGGACCCACGGATTTTAAGAACGAGCCGAAACAGTAAAGAACTTAACGTTTTATGTAATTTTTGGATGCCTAATGGACCAACTTGCAAAATAAACATCCTGGCTGCCCTTAGATAGTATTTACGCACTACCTGGCCATCTTATTAGGATTCCGATGGTCCTCGTTGACCAGGAATCAGATATCGACCGACGAAATGACCGAATTGACCCGTTTAAACGTTTCGTTAGTGTAACGCCGTCGGAAAGGGTTGTGTGAGTTATTTACTGATCATACCTCTTTATACAGGGCCCAGTTATTCAGCACCAGCCTCCCAGTAGCTGTGCGGGAGTTCGAGGATCTGCCTTCATCCAGGTGGGTTAGCTTCGATCCGGGTTCGATCTATTCGGCCCTCTGGTTGCTTTAGTCCAGTCGGACACCTATTTTTGATTGCCCTGCTGATTACATATATGACCTATCTTGACATATGCTGACCTCTTGACATATTATGATTCTCCTGTTTGACATTGGCTCGATTAGACCTACGCTTGAGACTACTTGTATACGATCAGCCGGATTACTGTATACATACTCCGTGATTATTCCTGATAGATTTGATCTACTCTAGACTCATCATATATACCTGCGGATTTTATCTAGATTAGCCTTGATGATTGTATTGACATGCCCTATGATTAGTCCTGATAGATCTTGATCTACGTGAGACATATCTTACGTACCTGTTTATCAGTTTTTATATTTCTGATAGACCTTGATCTTCATGAGACATACCATATACATATCTGTTCATCAGCTTTTTCAGTATATAGATCTACATGATTTGATGGCACTTGTTGATTCCTGTCAGCCGATTTATTGTTGATATTCCGATATACATGATTGATTGATCCTGATTGATAGATACTACTTGATATTCCGATATGCATGATTGATCCTGATCGATAGATGTTGATAGATGATTTCCCTGTTGGGATCTCGGCATGTTGCCGACTACCCGGTCACTAGACCGTGAGATTGATCATTATGATTTGCCCGCACTGCTGTACTTCACGAACATCAGCGGAGTCATGACCCGTGTAGATGTTCTTTACCGGTAAAGTGGTCTAGTGTACGACCCGTGACTCCCAGGTTAGTGCCCAAGGGTGCCGGAGTGATGACTCCCAGGTTAGTGCCCGAGGGTGCCGGAGTATGTCAGCCAGGTTGGTGCCAGGTTTGGCGAGATATCCCTGAGGTCTTATTGACCAATATGGTGGCTTTTGATTGGATGTTGATAGTTCCTTATTGATGCATTACTTTTACCTTATACTGTTGCTCAGTTATTTCCAGTAGTATTAGTATCGGTAGACATGCTTTTATCATTGCAGTTCCTTATGCATGATTATTATGGATACCCTTGATTTCCAGCATATATGATCTACCGCTCTTATGACTGATTATCACTGACATATCCTGATTTACAGTATTTCTTATCTGTAGTCCTGATGATTGATTACCTGCCTAGTTAGCCTATCTGTGGATTTTGTTGATTATCAGTAGATCCTATTTGTTATTCAGCTTTACCCTATGATTTTACTATCCGCAGATTATAGTACCCAGTAGGTACGATTAGCTACTTCTCCGGCTCGTCGTGCCCACTGGGATACACTCCGGTGTGTCTCACACCCTCGGGTGACTGTTGCAGGTCCTGTCGGGTGGTGAGATGTCGGGACGATCCAGTGAGCCTGTCGCGATAGGAGCTGTCCCCCTGATGACATAGATCGATGAGTGAGATCCCCGATTATCTGTAGTTGACCTTTATTATGTTATTTCAGTTTGATGATAGTATGATGTTTGGATTATCCCTGATGATTAGTATTGTAGCAGTTGAGATGTTTATTGCTCTCTGATTGAGGATTGGATTAGCCTAGCCGTGCATGTATAGGAGAGACCCTATCCCTTCGGATAGGGAATTTCCTATATGTGTGGCGGTCTGTTACGCCCGTTTTGCAAACTCTGATTTATTCAAAAAAAAAAAAAAAATTTCAGACCTGATTTTAAAACTCGGGGCGTGACAGATTAGATGGTATCAGAGAAATAGGTACACGGTACCTAGGGAAAGATTGATTAGGAACTGGTTAGGATGAACCCTAGGATGACTTGTCACGTGAGCGCGTTGGGTATGTCGAGTATAAGGTTAGAAGCTCAGGGCATATTGTCAGAGTCTGTTTCTGACCGGTTCTGTATTGCAGTTATGGCTCATCCTCCAGGTCGTGGACGTGGACGGGGCACGGCCGTGGAGTCGGCCGACCACCTAGCACACCGAGCGAGCCCGCAGATCAGGGCCGTATGGACCGGCTTGAGGCCCAGGTGGCGACTCTAGCCGGGATGTTCCAGTGTTTCATGCAGCAGCAGGCTGCTGGCCCCTCTACTCCTGCCCGCCTGCTCCTCCACCTGCTGTTCCTGAGGTCACACCGCCGGTTGCACCGGTCGTCGCCGAGCCTGAGGGCTTGGCGGAGCCAGAGATAGACCCCGTACCACCACCAGCGGGGCCCGTTCCAGCTTCAGCCCTTGCCGCAGTCTCCAGAGCGGTACCGGGGGTCGCTGCAGCCCCTGATGCCACTACGTGTACCGCTTCTGCTTCATCTCGTTCCGTTGCTCCCGTTGCTGATCCAGCAGCTGATCGGGCAGAGAAGGCCCGAGCAAAGGCGGCTTTGCTAGAGTTTAAGAAATTCAAGCCGCAAACCTTCGACGGCAAGGACGAGGACCATTGGGCGGTCGAGGAATGGATCGATCATATGGAGAAATTATTCCAAGACGCCTACAACCGAGGACCGCGACAAGGTCCACATCGCTGTACATTGCCTGGAGGGCCGGGCATCCAAGTGGTGGAGGCGACACCGAGAGCGCTACTTCCCTAGCCCAACAGATCCTACTTGGGAAGATTTTAAAACCGCCATGGACCACCATCACCTCAAGGAGACCACTAAGGAGGGTCTCGAGCGCGAGTTAGAGACGATCAGACAGGGCGACAAGAGCGTCCGAGAATACGAGCAGGAGTTCCTGCGCATCGCCGACCTGGTGCCCCAGGCGGTGCGCGAGGAACGCCGGAAGGTACGCTTGTTTTCGCAGGGCTTGAGGCCTGAGATTCGCCGACACCTCGCGTCCCACCTTTCCACCGACTTCGACAACTGCGTGGAGCGGTGTCTTGCGATCGAGGCGGAGATCAAGATGTCCCGCGCTGAGCGCAATGCGGCGGACAAGGAAAAGGATAAGGATAAGGGCAAGAAGAGGGCGCATCCTGGGAACGGCGGTGGGCACTCAGATCAGAACAAGAAGGCAAAGCCACCCCTACCATGCGTCTTTTGCGGGGGTACTCACCGAGCGCACGTCTGCGACCAACGTCATGGCCGATGTTACTACTGCGGCCAGCCTGGACATATTTCAGCCAACTGCCCTCAGAAATCTGCACCGACCCAACCGGCGTTATCTGTACCGCCAATTGCTGCTAGGCCGTCAAATTCTATGCAAAGTATGGCAGCATCTAGTCGTCCTCCACCTCCGCGACAAACTGAAAGGTCGCGCCAAGTCTCGGGAGGACGGATCTTTGCCTTAACCCAACAGGAGGATCCGTTGGGAGAAGGCCCGTCGAATGCTTAGAGTACTGCCGAGGACCGTAATAACCAGTGTCTTTGGATGATTTGAAGAACTAAAGAAATATTTTATTAAGTTGTAACGTCTGGAATAAAGTTTTTTTTTAGTTACAAGTTTCAGGGACGAAACTTTTTTTTAGGTGGTAGAGATGTAAGAACTTGAATTTTTGTAATTCAATAAAAAGGAAAATAATAAAAGCCAAGTTGAATTCGGATCATAGATGGCTTAGATAGCGACAGTGCCCCTTTTCTGCAGTGTAAATTGCACAGTTAATGGGCCAGAAATATCACCTTTCAATCCAAGCCTGATCTCGAAGATCCGAGACCACGAGTGCGACCGTCTCGTTGAACTGAGTGAAAACCATATTAAGCTTGTTCAGATCTGACGGTCGGATCTTCCAGAAATCAGCGATCAAGCGGGCGGGACCCGCGACTTAAGTCGCAAGTACATGAACAGTAAACCCCAATTTTAAATACCCCTAAGTGCGAATGTTGGCCAAATCGCCGTCTGGAAACCGATTATAGCACTTCAGGTAGTCGATTTGAACGGTTTCGTCGTTTTGGACGCAATGGCGCTGACGGAATTTCCGTTTGACGACCCTGGAGTCTCGAAAAGCGCAAAAACTGTATTTTGACACAGTATTTATGGACCGAGTTTTTTATCCGGGCAGTTTCCTCGAAAAATGGAAATCGCTACCTGATAGGTCTCGTCGAGCCGGACGTCATGGCGCAGTCCATTTTTCGTTTCGATGAACGGATCACCTCGAAAAGCGAAAAATACAGGGAAAAACACAGTTTTTGCACAAAAAATCCCTAGAGTTCTTGCCTCGATTTGCGTGCCATGGATGAGGAGGGACCTGTGTGCGAGACTAAACTGCTGTGAGGGTCTGGGGATGAAATACCAAAGGATGGAGGACCAAATTGCAAAGTTGCAACCATTTGAATTTCGAAATTCAAACTCCACCCCTCTCCGCATTAAAACCCCGTAGTCTCGCCTCACAAGCCGTAGCCACCAGTTCTAACCGAACCCCCTCTCTCTCTGTCGCCTTCCTCGCCAGCTCCGTACCGGCCGCCGCCTCGCCATCACCGGAAAAAGGTTGATCAAGAACTTGTCTTGATCTCGGATCTTGAGGGGAGGAAGCTTGGGGAGGACCCTGGGTGGACCAAGTCTGCACCTGGGGCACCCTCTGTGAACCCGCAGCCGAGCCCGAGGGAGCCGGCACCCCAGCTCCGCCGCGCACCGCCGCAACCACCATCCTTTCCTTCCATATCTCCGGCCAAGGTAAGTTTATGGAAAAAGTTTATTATATTGGTCCGGGTTTGGGTCTAGTGTATTCATGACATCGGGGGGACTTTCCCTGTGTAGTACGGGTCATCGCCGTGCCTCCGGTTGCCGGCGGGAGACCTTTATCGCCGGAAACCTAATTGCGGCCGATCTTGGGCGCGGGAAGATTCCGGCCGTTGGAGTTTTGATCAGCACCGTTGAACTCGCTCCCCTCGACGACTGCAACCTTTTCCCAAGGTTTGAGGGTGATCGGACAAGGACCTACGCCGCGCGAGTCTGCCCTAGATCCGGCCGGATTCTTCCATTGGCCGATCTTGGCCGCCCGGCGCCGCCGCGGCCTCCTGACGCCGGCCACCACTGCACCGAGCTTCCTGGCACCGAGTTGAAGCTTCTGGTCCAACTTGCTCCGGCCCGGAACCGCCGCGCCGGATTCCGCCATTAACGGCCACCAAGCTTCAACCTAGATCCTCCGCCGTGCATTGCCGGCGCTTCCCGTCGCCGGGAAACCGCACAGGTAAGACCACATGACCTGTAGGAGTCCTCCCATCGACTTGCATGCTCCCCTAACGTCGGGATTTTTGTCCACAGAATTACACCCGAGTTGGCCTCGGTTTTCCCTTCCGGCGATCGCCGTTAATCCGGGCTCCGGCCACCCGTGCAGGTAAGCCCTAAATGCCATTTATAGACACTCCATCATTTTATTTTGGGCCAAGATGACCCTGCATCTCAGTTCCAAACTTGCACCCGAAATGTAGGTCTCGGGCTCACCTCCGGCCGCCGCCGCCTCCGGCCGCCGCCGGCCGACCCAGCTTCAACCCGAGACCTCCTGGGGACCCCTTCTAGCTTGTGCTCACCTCAGATGCAGAGCTGAGCCTGAGTTGATCCAAGAAAAACCAAACCGAGCCTTGGCTTTCTAGGAGTTGGTGCACCACCTTGCTCCGGCGACTTTCCGGCCGGCCTCCGACGCGCGTAAGGTGAGCCTCACTGTCCCTGGATCTTGTAAATTATCATGCTCTAGTTAAATATGGATTAGATCAAATGCATGTTAAGTTTTAGCAAATTTGTAAAATGGACTTAAAACATTATGGGCCAACTTTTAACTCGGGATCCGTGTCGACCAAACCCCGTGAGCACGGGCTCCGTCTCGACGTAACGAACCCGCTGGAAATTTACGGCGTCGTCGTCGGAGTCCCGAATTTCAAGAACGGGGCAAAACACTGTGTCCAATATCGCGAGTTAAAAGGCTAACTTTGCCCTGGGGTTTCGCGCTGACCCAAGGCTGTGAGCACGGGGTCCGTCGCATCAAATGTGACGCGCTGGCACTTACGGCGTTGTCGTTGGACCCACGGATTTTAAGAACGAGCCGAAACAGTAAAGAACTTAACGTTTTATGCAATTTTTGGATGCCTAATGGACCAACTTGCAAAATAAACATCCTGGCTGCCCTTAGATAGTATTTACGCACTACCTGGCCATCTTATTAGGATTCCGATGGTCCTCGTTGACCAGGAATCAGATATCGACCGACGAAATGACCGAATTGACCCGGTTAAACGTTTCGTTAGTGTAACGCCGTCGGGAAAGGGTTGTGTGAGTTATTTACTGATCATACCTCTTTATACAGGGCCCAGTTATTCAGCACCAGCCTCCCAGTAGCTGTGCGGGAGTTCGAGGATCTGCCTTCATCCAGGTGGGTTAGCTTCGATCCGGGTTCGATCTATTCGGCCCTCTGGTTGCTTTAGTCCAGTCGGACACCTATTTTTGATTGCCCTGCTGATTACATATATGACCTATCTTGACATATGCTGACCTCTTGACATATTATGATTCTCCTGTTTGACATTGGCTCGATTAGACCTACGCTTGAGACTACTTGTATACGATCAGCCGGATTACTGTATACATACTCCGTGATTATTCCTGATAGATTTGATCTACTCTAGACTCATCATATATACCTGCGGATTTTATCTAGATTAGCCTTGATGATTGTATTGACATGCCCTATGATTAGTCCTGATAGATCTTGATCTACGTGAGACATATCTTACGTACCTGTTTATCAGTTTTTATATTTCTGATAGACCTTGATCTTCATGAGACATACCATATACATATCTGTTCATCAGCTTTTTCAGTATATAGATCTACATGATTTGATGGCACTTGTTGATTCCTGTCAGCCGATTTATTGTTGATATTCCGATATACATGATTGATTGATCCTGATTGATAGATACTACTTGATATTCCGATATGCATGATTGATCCTGATCGATAGATGTTGATAGATGATTTCCCTGTTGGGATCTCGGCATGTTGCCGACTACCCGGTCACTAGACCGTGAGATTGATCATTATGATTTGCCCGCACTGCTGTACTTCACGAACATCAGCGGAGTCATGACCCGTGTAGATGTTCTTTACCGGTAAAGTGGTCTAGTGTACGACCCGTGACTCCCAGGTTAGTGCCCAAGGGTGCCGGAGTGATGACTCCCAGGTTAGTGCCCGAGGGTGCCGGAGTATGTCAGCCAGGTTGGTGCCAGGTTTGGCGAGATATCCCTGAGGTCTTGTTGACCAATATGGTGGCTTTTGATTGGATGTTGATAGTTCCTTATTGATGCATTACTTTTACCTTATACTGTTGCTCAGTTTATTTCCAGTATTAGTATCGGTAGACATGCTTTTATCATTTGCAGTTCCTTATGCATGATTATTATGGATACCCTTGATTTCCAGCATATATGATCTACCGCTCTTATGACTGATTATCACTGACATATCCTGATTTACAGTATTTCTTATCTGTAGTCCTGATGATTGATTACCTGCCTAGTTAGCCTATCTGTGGATTTTGTTGATTATCAGTAGATCCTATTTGTTATTCAGCTTTACCCTATGATTTTTACTATCCGCAGATTATAGTACCCAGTAGGTACGATTAGCTACTTCTCGGCTCGTCGTGCCCACTGGGATACACTCCGGTGTGTCTCACACCCTCGGGTGACTGTTGCAGGTCTGTCGGGTGGTGAGATGTCGGGACGATCCAGTGAGCCTGTCGCGATAGAGCTGTCCCCCTGATGACATAGATCGATGATTGAGATCCCCGATTATCTGTAGTTGACCTTTATTTATGTTATTTCAGTTTGATGATAGTATGATGTTTGGATTATCCCTGATGATTAGTATTGTAGCAGTTGAGATGTTTATTGCTCTCTGATTGAGGATTGGATTAGCCTAGCCGTGCATGTATAGGAGAGACCCTATCCCTTCGGATAGGGAATTTCCTATATGTGTGGCGGTCTGTTACGCCCGTTTTGCAAACTCTGATTTATTCAAAAAAAAAAAAAATTTCAGACCTGATTTTAAAACTCGGGGCGTGACAGGTAGTGTTGGATGACTGTGAAGAACCAAATGTTCGTTTCGCAACCCATTGCCAATACTCGCTGCTTACATCCCCAAAGTATGTAAGGGTGTTGTTCCTTTCCCCTTCTCTCACTCCAGCCTAAGTATTTGTGTTGCCTTTGTGTAAAAATATGAATATTTCTCGGTGACCTTCGGCAACCGGCTGTTGTTTATACAATGATCCTACATCAAAAAAGAAGTATTGCTTTCATTCTTTACTCTTTCTTTCGATTGAGTTGGAAAAGCATACAAAAACATAAAAGCATATACATTGACAACTTGAGCAATTAAAAGCATACAAAAGCATACTAAATTATTGGGAGTGCGATATATGTAGCAGATTTATTGCACATTGGACTGATCTGAGCCTTAATTGCTGATGGTCATATACATATAGTTCTTGAAGGAAGCAATAAAAAAACAAAAAATTCGTCCTTGCCATTTTAAAATAGTCAAGTGTGAATATTTATTTAATATGTTATAAAAACCACACTAAACGACAGCGAGGAAAACAATACAAATGCTACAAATGCTATATATAGAAATGCATGGAACACTCATAATATACATATAATACATAAATAGAAGGTACCTTTCTTGTAGGAAAGAGGGAGAACCCAGGAGATAGAGCAAAAAGAAGTAGAAATTATTTTTGACATTATTATACATCCTTTCCGATAGTAATATCTCTCATCTTTTTTCATTAATTTTTTACTGTAAATTTTTTTTTTATGTAAATTCTCTTGTTGTTATTTTTCTTTTGTGTATTTATAATTTATTTATTTTGTCACCGTCATTTTTATTTTTAGCTGTGCACTCGTGGCAGCAACAGTTTCTTATAATTAGCTTCTTTTATTTGGGAAGCCCAAAGATTATAACCTTTCTTTGGGTACTAAGTTAAATTATGAAAAATGCTTTTTGTATACTCCACAAGGGGTGTACATCTTATACTCCATCCATCTAAGAATGGGATGAATTTTATCCTTCACTTCGAAGTGATGGATGAAGAAGCCCCACCCTTAAATGGATGGGAGTGTAAGATGTACATCCATAAATGGATGTATATATATATATATATATATTGCTCTTAAATTATACATTAACAAAAAGAAAAGAGATATATATATATATATATATATATATATATATATATATATATATATATATATATATATATATATATATATATATATATATATATATATATATATATATATATAGTTGAGCTGGAATACTATCCATAGCAAAAAGGTCATGTTGCCATTCATTTATTTTTTATGATGAAATTTTCAAAACTACGATCGGTACCGTTAAATATGATTTACACTATTTAATCTATTTAGAAATTAAATTCCATATTTTTTCGATATTTTTTTTTGTCCGTCAAGTGGGCACAAAAATAAATGGTTGAAAATAAATATCCTTCATAAAGTAATGATAGGAGTCTTATAATCAAGATCAAGAGTATAGATCTTGTTTTAAATAGTTTAAATAATTTTTTAACTAAAATTTAATTAATTTAGAATTTTTTATATCGTTAAACTAGTAAAAAGCTCATATCTATCATTAAAATTACAAATTTTATAACCATTTGATCATTAGGTCAACGTTGTCAAAATTATTTGGAATTTAATTTCTAGATAGTTTAAATTAATGGTCTAGATTATATTCAACGATACCAATCGTCGATTTGAAAGTTTCATCATTAAAAATAAATGGGTGACAACGGAGCTCGTTTGCTATCGATAGCATTCGAGCTCAACTCTCTCTCTCTCTCTCTCTCTCTCTCTCTATATATATATATATATATATATATATATATATATATATATATATATATATATATATATATATATATATATATATATATATATATATATATAGTAGAGCTTATATACTTTCAAAAGCACAAACCCAACTATGCTTATGAATTTTTTATTATTAGATTTGTATTGAGATTTGTACTATTGTATTTTCTCTTTCTCTCTTTTTAGTTGACTTTACAATTGCACAAATCTAAATGCAAATTCAATAATAAAAAATTTACAAGTATAGTTGGACTTGTGCTTTTGAAGGTACATAAACTCTACTCTCTCTCTCTATCTCTCTCTCTCTCTCTCTCTCTATATATATATATATATATATATATATATATATATATATATATATATGTGTGTGTGTGTGTGCGCGCGCGCGCGCGTGTGCGCGTGTGTGGGCGCGCAATGTGGTATAAACAACTAACACTTACAATATGAAACTAATATTATCAGAATTAAAAAATTCAAAACATAATTTGATATAATTTATGTGCTCTGATAATAATAGACATTGTTTCGACAATATCAATTCCCTTACAATATAACATAGTTTAGCATTACTTTTGTATACTTTTTTTTTTTTTTTTTTAATTTAGGAAACACAATATAGAAATTCCAGTAATATAATAATCATTTTTAACTTTAAAAACAATAGCAAATTTGCAAGGGAAAGTACAACATTTAACAAAAGGAAAAGGTTCTCTGTACACATTTGTAATGTGAGTTCTCTTTTAAAGACATTGATGTGATGCTACAAAATTTCTTTTTTATTACATGGCATATGTCTATTCACTTTGAATTAGATAGTTTCTGAATATATCCTTGTAGCCATGCATAAGTGAAGAATTTTAGCTTAATTTGTCATGATCAACACACACCACAAAAATTGATACTCTTTAGAATGATTAGGTAAGGAAGAAAAAAAGATGGCAACAAAATAAAAAGACATTGGATTAAAACCCTCTTTTCAGGAGATTTTTCTATGTTGTATATTCTTGTCTTTATATAATAGGGTTTTTTTTTTTTTTTTTTTTTGAGAGAGAGAACTGTTACAGGGTTTTTTAAAATACTATATATATATATATATATATATATATATATATATATATATATATATATATATATATATATATATATATATATATATAGAGAGAGAGAGAGAGAGAGAGAGAGAGAGAGAGAGTGTGTGTGTGTATGTTCACTATTGATAGTAAATGATGTTAACTATCTATTTTATAGTTCTTGGATCATTATTATTATGTCTATTTCTATTCAACTCTAGACATTTAGAATATGTTTGGTACGAGAATAATCACGTTATTTCGCCAAAAGCCTTAAAAAAAAAAAATCTGAGACAACTATTTCGGTAAAATTTGATTATTCTAAATAATTCTAAAATAATTCGGAAATAACTAGTTCACCCTTTTAGTTCTCATCTTTGTATCTAGCTAATTTAAAATAAAGAAAAATAATCATACTTATTCTTAGCTAAATAAAATAAAAATAAAAATAAAAATAATTAATAACATTATTATTATTATATTTTATTTTTTTATATTTATAATAATAAAAAATAATAATAATATTTATTATTGTAATTGTTATTAATTAGTAGCAGAAGTGCTACTATTATTATTATAAAAAAATTAGTATATATTATATGACATATAATTTGTTAAAATATATTATTTTGTATTGTTTGTATATAGTTCTTTTTACCTATTCTCTACTAATCTTGAGATAATTATCAAACACATTTTTATTTATTCTTAAGAATAATTTTTTTTTTAACCAAACACAATTTTAAACTTATTCTTATATATTATAGAATAACTAGCTAGCTATACCAAGAATAAAAAAATTTATTCTTAAAAATGTTAACTATTAACCAAATATAGCCCTAAGGAATAAGAAGTTGATAGCAAACACTAATTCCCTACTATCAAAAATATTTCAGCCATATATATATATATATATATATATATATATATATATATATATATATATTCTTAGGCTACTATGCTATTAATAGCACTAAGTTATTGGTGCTATTAAGTTTTTGATCATTGAATTAAGAGATATGTGGTTTGGATGATAGTGGGCCCACAGGGTTTAATGGGTGGTTGGGAAAGTAGTATGATCTAACGGGTGGAAATGATCAAAAGGGTTGTGGTGGAAAACTTGATAGCACCAAATGCTTGTTGCTATCGATATATATATATATATATATATATATATATATATGTATATATATGTATATATATATATATATATATATATATATATATGTATATATATATATATATATATATGTATATATATATATATATACATATATATATATATATATATATACATATATATATATATATATATATATATATATACATATATATATATATATATATATATATATATATATATACACACGTATGTATATATATATATATATATATATATATATATATATATATATGTATATATATATATATATGTATATATATATATACATATATATATACATACGTATGTATATATATATATATATATATATATGTATATATATATGGCTGAAATTAACCAAATATAGCCCTAAGGAATAAGAAGTTGATAGCAAACACTAATTCCCTACTATCAAAAATATTTCAGCCATATATATA